>CABFVX010004159.1:44359-64759 GCA_902151425.1 Timema shepardi | reverse complement strand
ATTTAATATATATATATATATATATATATATATATATATAGCCATATGTGTTAACGGTGGTATACCAATGACTATTTCAACCAATAATTGTCAAACACGAACAATTGATTATTGTGCAAGCATAAAACGCTGCTCCAGAGCGACCGATGGTCTTGGTTCTGATAGCTATTCAATGTCCACCGGTCTCACACGCCAGTTAAAACTCTACCTTGAGCTATTGACAATGAATTACCATGAGCACAAAATGAATAATATATATTTAGTTCAGTGGTAGATCATTTATGTTCCAAGACAAAGTTCTTGGTTTTGAAACCGTGGTCTAGTTGTCATTCTTCAACTTTATTTAATAAAAAAGGTAAATTACCCTCATTAATGGAAGTATATCTTTACCATTGATTATCCCATTCGGCTTTCTATTAGGCTGAATTTGTTTATAATAAATAATGTTTGGCCTGTTGCACAAAAGACTGGTCCTATATTTTAATATAAAATTCCTTGACTTTGACAAATATTAACCCTTCCTTGGACCATAGAGATCATTTATGTTTATTTGTTTTTTATTTATTAAAAAGATTTTGGTAAAATGTATGAAAATCAAAGAGAAAAGTGTTAATCAAATAGTGTCCGACTGCTCTTATCATAAAGTGAAAAAAGTTATTTTGGTTTCCTTTTACTATTATTCTTAATGAAGTAATAATGGCATGCAATGAAACAAATTGCTATCTAGATTTTCTCAGTAACAAAAACCATTTTATTCATCCAGACTGGATATTTGACACTCTTCGAGGCGACAAAAAGGAAGTTCTCGTCAACGAATTTTTGATGGTTAGTCTAACTCGTTGCTTTGGGTGCGATCCACCAAAAAGTAAATTATATATTTCTCTCTTTTGAAAAATTAAGATTAGGCATATAAAGACAAGTTGAGATGGAAGTCACAGCTAAGTTAAGGTGAGAATGATAAGTCAAAGTGGGATTAAAGTAACTTCAAGTTAATGTAATGAGTTCATAGCAATGTGAACATTTTTCAGTAAGATTTTAAGATCAATGGATCTCAGGGGAAGGAGGTGTATTCGTTAAGGCTTTGATTATAATCATCTGATCTGCAGCAGACATGACCTTAGTGACACATTCAACCAGTGGCGCGCTCTGAAAGGTACTTTGGGGTGGACATTTGATCAAGGTTGCGACAAGGAGAAAAGGGGAGTATAGCCCCCTAACTTCTGATAACCAAGATAACTCATGGAATATCGAATGACTTCAGAAGACATTTGGAGATATTTTGTTGATAACCAAGGGCAAGGAATTAAAATAATTAAGTGGCCTACTTTAAAATGTATCGACGCTATTATTTCTGTACTTTTTTTTTTTTTTTACAAATTGGGTATTATTAAGTTGTAAGCCTGTTCTTAAATTATTAGTAGATGAACTAAAATACAGAGCACTGAAGATTTATTGAATGTAAAGTTTATATTTTAAAGTTCTTATATAAAATATTTGCTGTCTTTTGAGGGGGGGTGAATGCCCCACCTGCCCCCCTCTAGGTGCACCCTTGGATTCAACCACCAAGCGCTGTAGTCGATACGTGAGTGTAAGAATAAAACAGGAATCGTTCTGATCGCTTTATTGGAACTAATTTAAGTAGCTGGACATTTTTTTTTCTGTCAAAAAAATTGAATATTTTTTATTTCTCATCACTAAATACAGGCACACTTATTCTAAAAACAGCCTATTTCATCATAGCCCTTATATTGAGGTATTAATAGGCCTTGTGTTCAATGCCACATTACAAATAATATTTAATACCGCAGGCTCTGGAAGGCAGCGGGCTGCGTAAAACGGACCCTCGTCTGGAGCAAGTGATGAAATTGCTCGACGACTTCTCTAGGGAGCCTCAACGAGAAAATGACGGATCCACATCCCCGTTATCAGTCCGTCTTAATCCGGAGGTATTTAAAGAGTAAGCGTCGTGCACCATTAAACCAAAACTTAATTATATTTTAAACATATTTGCACATAAAACATGTGTTTAAAACAGCTAGTTTGGGTATGTTACAGAATAATATCTCCCAACGTCCGACTCATATCTCAGGCGTTCACCAATCAGCTGATAGTACCGGATTTCACCGAGTTCTGTGACCAAATCAAGATGTTTTACGACAAGTGTAAAACGAACCAGGATGGGAAGGTGAACAGTGCAGGCCTAATAATATCCGTCGGATACCCTGTAAGGTAGCGAACTTACCTTGCATTATTCCGCTATGGGGCGGCTTAAAGACAGGGTCATAGTGTCGTCCATAAAAGTAGGACTGCTACCTTTCAGGGGAAACGAGTGTACCTTGGGCCACACTTTAACAATCAATCCTACATCCATTAAAACTAAACGGATGAATAAAACAATAGTAAAAAAGATTTTTCACCACGTCTTACTACCCGTCTGGGATGTACACATTTTAATGATACTAATGGGGTAAGGATGAGGAAGGTAGAATTTAGGGGAAATGTATCCTCAGTTTCTTGGATATAGTGTGTGGGTGGGAAAGCATTTAGGGAAAATTACCCTCAATGCACCCGGCTGGGAGTCGTACCCCAACCTCCCCGTCCCCGGCGAACCAGACTAGATGGGCTTGACGTTTAGTCCATGTGCCCCAACACATGTACTCTCTGTATACGGGTTCGTCTTTTTCTCTGGTTAGTGAATATCTAGGAGCTAGGGCTGGGTGTGTAATGTTAGGCGGGATGTCCTAGGTAAGTTGTATTCTGATATACTGCGTGTTTAGAAGGTCCACGTTGTAGATGTTTGAGTGGCCATACGGAGGGGGGCGGTGGGAGGAGGGAGTAAAAAGATTCAACTTTGTGACTTCAACAAAGGGTTTAAAGCTCGACCGGGGGTATTGAAAACTTTTTTCCAACTTTACCTTTGCGCAAATTCGGGCACGTTTAAGCAAAACTCTACCTTACTCATCCCTATTCCATTGGTGGTGGCTATCCGGACTAGAAGCACCAAAATATATTTAATATCTATGATATTACGAATCGCCAAACTTACTTACAGATTAAAAACAAACATGTGCTATCAACTTATGTTCCTTGACCCTACTTAAGAATGCTCAAACTAGTTTTGATTTTCTTTTCTTTGAGAAAATATTAGGTATTTCCCTTAACAAACTTTTGTTCTAAAATAAACATTGTTTTGGGTATCTCTATACATTGCTCTTCAAATAATAATGCCAGCTTTATTGACGTTTTGAAGTAAAGCCTCAATCAACTCTAATAAATACGTTACTGCTAATTTTATAACGTCGACCTTCGGTGGTCTTGGGGTAAAGTGCTCGCCTCAGGATCAGATGTTTGTGGGTTCGAACCCAGCTGAGTTCGATGTATTTGTATTGAGCGGTAAAAAATTCGTAGCACGCCTTCCTTCGAAAGGGAAGTAAATCCGTCGCGACGCGTCGGTTCCATGTCGATCGTGGCATGTAAAAGAATCTTGTAAGGTTTGTGAAAATACCTCTACCGGAAAAATTAATAGGCTCTTGGGTGACCTGGTGGTCTAGGAGTAATGTGTCAGACTTCTATGCTGGCGGCCGGGGTTCAATCCTCGGTCCCGGCACAGATTTATCTGATTACCAAACCCTTCCTTCACCTCTGACAATACATCTTGTGTATGTGAGGAATGCCAGGCCTCCACCGTGGTTCGGATTCCAGGTTAAACTGTAGGTCCTCCATTTCATCTCACAATCACCCTACCATTACACATTAGCGTAAGTGCGTATAACCCGAACGGGAAGTAAGACGCGGTGCTAATAATAATAATAATAATAGGCTCTTCCTTACTCGCTCGTAGAAATTCATTAGAGTATAACCCTTACGGGTAGTAAGACGTGATTCTAACTATTTTAAAACCATGAAAATGTTAAGGGAAGGTTCTCAACAATATTTATTTTAGAGCAAAAGTTTGCTGGCCAAGAAATTGCAGATATATTTCTCAACAAAATAATGAAACGTTTATAACAATACTAAACGCTCCTGAACACTATTAATGCTCTAATAAATAGCCCCCCCCCCTCTTTTCTGACCCTTTAGGTGGCGTCGTACATTCCTCAGCTGGCCAAGATGACCCCCAGTTACTGGGGTGTGAGTGTCTGTACCATAGACGGACAGAGGTGCTCGTTCGGTGATACCAACATTCCTTTCACCTTGCAGTCTTGCAGGTAACTGAAAGGGCAATAAATATCCTCACACTGCCTGTATTTACTATGGGAATACCAGTACAGAAGCTTCAAAACCATTAAAACAATCCTCAATAATCTTATAACCTCCTGTTGTGACCCTGTTAGAAAATAACTTTATTCGCTTGAGAAAGAGTGTATATGTTTCTAACCATTTACTTTGATCTGAAGAACTGCAACATTGAATTTGATAGGAACAGGTCCATTCCGGATAATCGAAATTTTGGATAATTCGTAATTTTGGAAATATTTAAAAAGATTGTAAAATAATATAAACGGTACACCGCACACACTTTCTCGCCCCTTTGCCTAAAAAATGGAGACGTTTACTTAAAGCTCGTGGGACATTGTTTCAAAAATATAATGGAAAAGAGAATCACAATCTACCAAAGATAATAAATTAAAATATAATATATACTGTTACAGAAACAAATGAGAAAAAAAATACATATGTTCACTAAAGAGCATAGTAATCAACTTTCTATTTTCCTGACCTCGATTTGAAAATTATATTTGTCAATAGCTCAGAAACTATTAGTTTTATAAAATTATATTTCAAATAAATGTTTATTATTTTTATTATTGTCACAACTTTGCAAAACTATGTTATTTCGTATCTCAAATATTTGTGGATATATGGTCAAAATTGGAAATTTTATGCTAGTGTAAAGTATCATTAAATTAATCTTGACGGGAAAATGAGAACCGCTATTTTGTTTGTAATGCTATACAATGTTTATAAACCAAATTTAATCAAAATTGTTAGAGCGAATTTTGGAAAAAATAATTGATTTATTCTATTTTCGCTCTTCAGTAAACTACCCTTTTTTTAGGGTTAGATATCTAATTCCAAATACTTCTCAGAGGGAACTTTATGAAAATCTTTGATACCAAGTTTTATCCCGATCGGTAAAATGGTTTCGGCTCTAGTTCGAGATACAGATACAGACAACTAACTTTTTCTGTTTCAGGGCGTCTTGAAACGTCGATATTTATCATAATCTCGAGTAGGATTTTTTTGACGATCACAATACTTTTCTGTACTATAATTTTCAGCACATAGTTGTAAATCAAGCTTTTCAGTAAATATTTATTCGCTTATGTTTAGTCGAAAGGGATTTCCGAATAAACCAGAATCTAGCATGTGAGTGAATAAACAGGTGTATAGCGTATATGAATAATTTTACAAAAGTTATCTTAAATAGCTCAAGAGGGTGACCTGGCGGTCTAGGGGTAAGGTGTCAGACTTCTATGCTGGCGGCCGGGGTTCAATCCTCGGTCCCGGCAAAGATTTATCTGATTACCAAACCCTTCCTTCACCTCTGACAAGACATCTTGTGAATGTGAGGAATGCCAGGCCTCCACCGTGGTTCGGATTCCACGTTAAACTTTAGGTCCTTCATTTCATCTCACAATCACCCTACCATTACACGTTAGCGTAAGTGCGTATAACCCGAACGGGTAGTAAGACGCGGTGCTAATAATAATAATAATAATAATAATAATAATAATAGCTTAAGGATCTCGGAAAATGCAGTTATTATTATTTATCTTATATATTTTAGATGAAATATGACTTTTGACCACAAACTGTCATATAGATTTACATAAAAATCTTATTAGAAATAATAAATAAAAACAACAGACTCGGACGTCCATTATTGTTTTTTGGTTTTATAATTATTTCCTTTCAAGGTCATAAGACAATGTTTGGACCATTTATTAAGTGATAGGGTGCGAGCACGCGACTACAAAATAAAATAGAACCCATTGGTTGCGATGAGAGGTGGCCAAACTGGAGCACGAGAGTGACACAAGCTACTCGCTTGAAAATACAGGATGTGACAAAAAGTGTTGACACATTTAATAGTACTATATCTTCACTATTTTAACTACTATATTCTCCAAATTAAACCAAAATAACAATAACTGATTAACAATCTTATACACTTTTTGATTATTCATTTTTTAAATCATATTTTTAAGATTGCTGACATTATATGCAATACATATTTTTATGCGCTCCTCAAAACTTGACACAACTTTGGTCAATGTATCTTGTTGAATTTCTTCAACTTCCACCACAAATCTAAGTTCCTCCAGATTGTTTTTGGTGGAGTCGCATGAAGATGACTCCTTAACATTCCCCACAAGAAAAATTCCAAATTTGGTGAGCGTAGTGACTAGGTTATCTCCCCAATTCGTGTAATGAAATGCTCAGGAAACCTCTCGCGAAGCACCTCCACTGATGACGGAACTTTCCTACCCCTGAATTGCAATGTAAGGGCAGGAATACCAACCAACAGCACGTGGTTCCAGCAAGTTGGGACAGTGGCCATACGGCTCGAACATCAATGGAGGTTCAAACCAATTCTGAAAATTGAAAAATGACACTTGGGCATGGGAATCAAACCCGCGACCTTTAGCTTAGTACGCCAATGCTGTAATCACTGAGATATTCAGGAATCATCCCGTGCCCAGGGTCGTTCTTCACTCATATTTAAGGCAGAGTTTATTATGGACGTGCGGAAATCGTCGGCTACAAATGTGTGATTTTTTATTAAGATCTCGAGCTATCAGATAACGCAGCCACCCTCGACTCGGTAGATGGCTTATTGCTGTCATTTGTACAATTATTATAACTGCAAGGGACTGCATATTTAAGAATCAAATAGCCGGAGCTATTATTTCTTCTTCTATAATAATATAGCCTAAAAAACTTAGATAACGAAGCTCGGACAAGATAAGGAAGATCGGACAAGATAAAGAAGGTGTTCTCAGCGGTCCTGCGCACTACTGCCATTGCACAAAACAATGCTCGAGGAGGCCCTGGTTGTAATTAGTTAATATTTACATTGAAATGATTTGGCTACATTATAATTTTAACTATTCTAGAACTGAACTATATTGCCAATATTTATGATTGGTTAGATTATTCTTACGTTTAAACTGTGAGTCATTAAATTCGAAACAAACTTAGTATGTAGTTTATGCATCTTGCGTGCACTTTTTTTAGTTCTTAATTATATTTTGGTTTTAATAGTCAAGTTTCTACTTGAACAATTAGGAGTTTTATATATTTAGTATGTCCGTGCTCTTTCTACCCGTCTGGACTATTTACACAAATATATAACATAGTGGCAGGAATAGTGTGTTTGCGTGGATCAAAGTTTGGAAACTATCTAGTGAAAAAAAACCGTGTATCCAGCTGGTTGGGGTTTGAACCCTGTCCTCATCAATGGCAGACCAATCTAGATGAGACAGATGCTTTGCCCACCATTGCGTGTTCTGGAGGGCTAAATTTACACGTGTTTTCGTTATCCAATTAGAAAGAGGTCGCTTTGCCGTGGGGATTTATGGGTATTAACATAAATCAAGCTGGTTCCTTCAAGGCTGATTTTCAACATCGCTAGCCTTACCTTAAGTCCTCCCTCTAACCCCCTCCCCCATTCCAAGACAAATTCTGGTGGATTCAAGTTAAATTAATCTAATATATCCGGGGGTGTAGTGCCATTCGTAGAGTTGATGGGTTGGGGAGGATTGGAAACAAAGTTAGAATAAGCACCCTTGCTCGTGTCTGTTTTCATTATGGTTTAAATGAACATATATCGTAGCTATCATTAATTTAATTCACTTTCAATCATAATTAAATAAAGATTTCTGTGGGCTTACAACTACATTTAAAGACAAAACAAGATTAATTTCCAGATAAAATTATATTTTATGCTGGAAATCAGCCGGAGCGCCGCTCCACCCTCAGACCAGCGCCATAGCGGGGTTACTCTCCCGACTCCAATACATGCCTGACTTCACCCTGTTCTACCACACAAGTGTCGCGGGTAGCCCAGACGGACGTTGAGAGGCAATTGGGTGACCTGGCGGTCTAGGGAGTAAGGTGTCAGACTTCTGTGCTGTCGGCCGGGGTTCAATCCTCGGTCCCGGCAGGGATTTATCTGATTACCAAACCCTTCCTTCACCTCTGACAAGACATCTTGTGAATGTGGGGAATGCCAGGCCTCCAACGTGGTTCGGATTCCACGTTAAACTGTAGGTCCTCCATTTCATCTCACAATCACCCTACCATTACACATTAGCGTAAATGCGTATAACCCGAACGGGTAGTAAGACGCGGTGCTAATAATAATGAGAGGCAATTCATGGGAAAACATATTACCGCCTGGCTATTTAAAATCACTAAAGATGTATTGTCATAGGTTGTGAGATATTGTGTAAGTCATGTGTGTGCCTCGTATGTGTGCTTAGTAAGCCCCTGACGTATGCAATCGCCTTGGAGGAGCTCGGGAATGAGAAAGTCCACACCTACGTGGGTCAAGAACCCAGCGGCCGAATGTTTAACGAGCTGGTGTTGGATTCACAGAGTAAGTACTAAGTAGTTCTACCTTTCTTCCTTCTTCACTAGAGCTCCATTGTAGTCTATCGGGGGCCACGCCCCAAGGGCTGCCGCTGGTTGGTTATACTAGAGCAGGCAGTGAGACCAGATACAAGAATTGTTAGTTTCCATTTAAAATCGTTAAGTTTTTCCTTTACGAGTATGAAATGTTGGGAACGTAAAATTAAAGTATATTCTGGCTAATGGCTTGTCTACAATCAGTCTCGCCTACTTGTCGGACGCGCAATCATTTAAGTGCATTCTTAAAATGCATTGTGTTTATTTTATACTTTTTTTACAAAGACGGTTTTCTATTAAATGTCAAGGAGATAGTATAATCTATATAATAATAAAAGGATGTGTTTGTCTGTGTGTGTGTGATGCCCAGCCAAATCTACGGCACGCAGAGATCTGACATTTTTAACATGGGTCGATAAAAGGGGATCCGAATGCACCTCAAAGCTGGATTTTTAAATTTTTAATTGGACTATTTTTAACATAATTTTTGTGGGTCAAAGGCAACGCCGTGTGGGATTGGTAGTTTCAAATAATGTGACTAAAATATCAACAACATTGGGCGTCAATTGATTCATCGCATTTATCGTTTAATCGCACATATCAATTCATCGCACCTAACACTTGTATTTAATCATCGCACCTAACCACAGGTAAACAGTTTTATTGAATTTTGAGTAAACTTTTTTTTCCTTTCAATAATCAGTTTGGTAACTTCAATTTAAACGTTCACATCAAATGCTTACATATAGCCACTAATCTTTATTTAGTTGAAATCTTTAGTTAAATTTAAAAAAATCATTTCCATTTGATCAAAATCATAGTCAATACATGTTGTACAACATTATGAATCCATATTAATGCTTGAGTTTTCTTCTTTTGGCCGATTTTCATAACCATTTGAGGGAGCGATATGGTGCCTGAATCGTACTGATTCCACAATTCTACGATTTGAGCAGGATGTTGTAGCACTATGGAATCAATCGCCCGCTTCGAGCGTCGATTGAAACACTACGGATTAATTCCCTGATATAATAATGCTGTGATGATGTTTAGGTTGTCTATAGCTTCGTGATCGAGCACAAATTAGAACGGTATAATTAATAAATGTAAGAAAGAGAACTGTTGATAGCTGTTTATTCACACACGGTTTATTTAAATTACTCCTGTTAATTACTTATACATATTCCAATTAAATGCTTTATATTAATGCACACTTGTGATATTAATGTAAGCTATTTTATACTGTGTTAGATTGTGACTGCGTTGTGCGTGTGGATGGATGCCTGTCTATCGCTTGGCTTGTTTGTGGGGTGCCCTCAAACATACGCACAAACAGTGTATATATGACATACCCTTTGCCGTTTGTTCTCCTCGTCAACGGAGTAAAAACTAACTAATAGAAAGAGTACTGGCGACAGGAGTAGTAGGGGGTAGGCCTTAGCCCTCTCATATTGATCTAGTATTGTGATGAGTTGTTATCGCAAACTGTGTCCTGTTGGTTTTCCCCTGTAAACATCCGTGAATGTTGCTACTTGGTAATTAATTGTCGATTAGGGGCGTTGTAGTTTCAAATCCTGGAAACCCCCTCAAGACATATCGATTATTAAAGATCGATTATCGATGATTAATTGTCGATTATCGATGATTGATTATCAGTGCACGGCGCGGTTTCTAACGTAGACAGTGAATAAAACACAGATATTACCAATATAAATATATGTTTATTACCCCGACAGAGATTCGAACCCAGACATATTGATTGCTCGATTAGGGGCGTTGGAGTTTGGAAATCAAACCCTGAATAAAACACAAATAATATTTCCGCCCATTGAGCAGCAGCTATCAAATCCCAGTTCCCCTGCCTAATCTAAGCACTCACATCCTCGCCCCAGACATATTGATTGCTAATTGCTAATTGATGATTGATGATTGAGAAGGTTTATAGCGTAGACTTCCCGCCCCCTCCCCCTAAACCATGTTGAGTTGCTTCCGCTAACGGGTTTAAACACTTCTGACATCACCATTCCCTCTTCAGCTAACGGCTCAAAACATCCCTCCCCTTCAGCCCTTCCCCTACAACCCCGTCCCTTTCCTCCCTCCCCTACAAACACATCAGCTTCAACCCCTCGCCTACAACCACATCCCGGATCAAAACATCCCTCCCCTTCAACCCTTCCACTAATGGCTCAAAACACTTTTTCCCCCTGAAACCACCCTTCCCCCTACAAAACACTTTCATCCCTTTCCCTACAACCACCTCCTCTTCAACCCTTCCCCTACAAACACATACCGAGTCAAAACACCCCTTCCCTACATTCCCATCTCTCGGCTCAAAACACCACCCCCTCTCCTACAACCCCTCCCCTTCAACCCCCTCCCCTACAACCCCCTCCTCTACAACCCCCTTCTCTACAACCACCTCCCCTTCAAACCTTCCCCCTACAACCACCTCCCGGGTCAAAACACCGCTCCTCCTTCAACCCTTCCCCCACAACCCCGTCCCTCGGCTCAAAACACCACCTCCTCCCCTACAAACACCTCCCTGGTCAAAACACCTCTCCCCTTCAACCCTTCCACTACAACCACATCCCTCGGCTCAAAACACCACCTCTTCCCCTACATCAACCTTCCGGATCAAAACACCCCTCCCCTTCAACCCTTCCCCTACAACCACCTCCCGGGTCAAAACACCCCTCTCCTACAACCACCTCTTCCCTTCATACCGAAAACGTCCTATAGTTTTTCATCCTCAGATAATACCCTTTCTACCGTAAACGGTCTATATTTTCCCACATCTCACAAAGAAAATGAAAGGCAATTAATTCATACAATGGAAATATACTCTGTTCTCAATCTTGTCAATTTCAAAATGAAACTCGTGAAGACAAACGTCTCCCCATATGAGGTTTAAAACAAATCTTGTTGGGAGCTCTAGACTGCGCTAGTGCAACAGGACCGATGGAACGTTCTCGATCAAGGCAGTACTATACCAAATTGCCAAACTACATTTTGAATTCATTGCACAAATGCTTGTAATGAATGACTGATTGAGCCACTGAGCCCCTTAATACCATTTCCTCCACTGCCACACGCCACTTTACGACGTTTATGGAAACAATTCTTATTGTGTCCCGCCTCGCCACTGTTGTCGACAAAGTTAATCAAGAGGGTTGAGGCATTTAGTTCTGCACGTGGAGCGCCCATCACTGAGACACTATGGCTTGATTCTAGGTATAAACATCAAGTGCATTTTGTCTTGTTTTATAGGGACCGGAACGGAAGGCTTAGGTTTGAATTGCTGTAAGTTGTAATGAAGGGGTTCTTTCCTCACGTGCGTCCCACACTCTCTTTCTCAACATAAATTCTGGTACACCTCTTCCAAATTCTGTTATCTTTAACAAAAAACAACAAACATCCACTATTTTGTCTAGCAGTTCTGTAATATTTTATGTGAGAGCCTGTATATAAACTAATCTTAGGGGCCAACAAAACTCCCAGAATACCAAATAAAATGTGTGTTTGACCATCTTCGAGAATAGACACACTTTTATTTAAATAGCCGTTTGGAATTTTTGTCTCAATGCCATCATGTCCCTTAATTTATTTTTATAGACTACTCATAAATCAACCACTATAGCTATATATATATATATACAATCAATAAGTATATAATTAATCATAAATTTAATAATTTTTTTACAGATAAACCCCACAACCCAATGGTAAATGCTGGTGCCATAATGGTGTGTGCTTTATTGCAAACTTTGGTAAAGCCAACGATGACTCTGCCGGAAAAGTTTGACTTTTTACTTAACTATTTGAGGGTAAGAAACAGAGAATAAACATACTATTTTAGTGTTTATTTATTTACTTAAGGAAATCTTCTTTTCTCTTTTTGAGTAACGGGTTTATATATACGAAGGGTACAGGTAGTAGTGATGGACAAACATCAAAGGGAACGTAAATAATATGGCTTTTACAGTGAAAAGAACGACACAGATCATACGTTACATTTCTGCCTTCAGACAAAGAGGTAATGGCTGTCTCTTTGAATTGATCATTACCACCCAATCCCTCGATCTAGGTTTCGTTCTATCGGAATTAATCTGGGGGGAGTGTGAAACACCCAAAGCAACTTCCGTAAACAGGAGACTCAAAAGGGAGGAAAAGGAAAATGTCAAAGAATGTTATACCTGGTTAGATTTTTGTTAATGGCCCCACGCTCAGGCGCCGTATTGTTATCGCTAGTATTTTGGTTTTTGCGCGGCTACAGTAGCCCCATGGCTTCTTTGGTGCTGACTGACAGTCAACATTTAGGTATATACCTAAATGTTGACTGTCAGAAGTTACAGCTGCTAAACACATGTTTTTGCAGATAATATGGTTCGGCGTAGGGATACATAATTTGGTCTGGTAACTTTTCAAAACTGTCAGTCAGCACCAAAGAAACCATGGGGCTACTGTAGTTTTTTTAGAGGGTACTGGGGGCCTAAAAATAAAAGACTCAAACACGAGAATGTCCGAGAATTTTTATATGTGGTTCACCAAGGCCAGTAGTATCACGGTCCCAAAATTCAGCTTTACATTATTTTTTTACGGGTTACGGTCATATTAAAATGATCTAAATTGACTGGGCTATGCACCGCGCAAGAATATAGACCCAGCCTTAGAGCTTGCCACTTGATTACGGTTCTGTTCTTCGCTTGTTTTTCAGTGAACGTTTGAATCTACAGTAATGTTCTTATAGAGTTGGTTGTTTCCTCTTTACAGAGAATGGCGGGAGGGGAGAGTATCGAGTTCAATAATGCCGTGTTCATGTCCGAGCGGGACCACGCGGACCGTAACTACGCCCTAGGTTTCCTCATGAGCGAATACAAGTGCTTCCCCAAGGGCTCCACTCTGCAAGAGTGTATGGACTTCTACTTTCAGGTTGTAATCATGACACTTTGACGCGATAGTTGAGTTCTAAACATTAGGGACAGTATTTATAGTCTAGTCTCGGGAGTCAAACAATCTACCAGTGTCCAATTAATAATTATAAAGTTATAAAGTAAAGTTGTAAAGTCCTTATAAAGTTCAAGTCGAACTGGGTAATAGTTGACTCTTGGATCTCAACCATAGATACCACATTGAATTATTCGGCCAGTTTTCTCCTTTAAAAAAATCTGTACGCTTAACAAAGGAGACTACCTAGCTGGACCTATCAGTCCAATTTGACCTTTGACCTCAACGTGGAGAGAGTATGTGTTGTGATGATTACGCAATGCCACTATTTGATTGGTTTTTACACCATGTTGTTTTCACTCTCTGATTGGTTGTTGCTTTTTCCCTCCCCCTGACTCCCTTTCCAGACATGTTGGTTCTTGTCCCAAACATATAAGTACTTGTTTATTATGTATACCGATTGCTTTTTTTTATTTGTGCTCATTGGTTAGGATTGGGACGGGGCGTTGGAGTTTTTATTCGGATGCAGTCCACAGTGCTGGGTGGCATCGCTAGTTAGCATCCTCTTTGTCCGGGAGCAGAGCATATAGTGTGACCGTTGAACAACCGAACGGGCGCAGAACGCGTAAGGGGCGTGTCATCGCTAGCATCTTCTCTGGCTGGTCGCTTTGAGATGAGTGTGGCCACCGAGCAGCTGGCAGTCGCGAGATCCCCTTTCACTTCCCCTCACTACCCCCTCCTTCCTCCCTTCACCAAACCTATTCGCGAGGGAACGTGCAGTCCAAGGCAGCACAAACTTTTCCACTGGCAGCGTAACATTGAATGCGAGCAGACTTCCCTTTCACTACCCCGCATCTCGTCATACCTGTCTTCTACTTCCTTTCTATCCCCCCCCTCCCCCCCGCTGATACATATGTGTCAAGGACGAGGTGTGGGAATGTTGAGCNGGGGGGGGGGGGGCAGATGACTCTGTGGAAAATTGTATGTTTCAACAACCCGATGTTGAAAGAGAGTGCCAACGACAAAGTCATGAACCCCAAGTCTTTTGAAGCAATGGGTCGGAACCCTCTGAATACCCCGAAGGTAAAAACCTTGTTGTGTTTCAGCGTTCCATGTAGATTCAAATATCAAAAGATAATATACTCCAGATTGACACAGGATTCAAACCTTGGGACCTTTGGCACATAAAAAAATATAAAGTTCTGTCTCTCCTGCTAAAAGCGATATACTTATAAGTACTGAAAGGTTTTTTAACAAATATATCTCATACCATAAAAAGTATACTTGGAATATTTATTTACACACAAATAGAATTTTTAGAAATTTGGCTCACGCCGTGAAAAGTATATTTGGGATATTTATTTACAAAAATGATGGTTATAGAATATAGCTTACACATTGAAGTAAATTATACATGTTTAGGTGTAGAGGAAACAATAATTAATTTCTTGAGCCCTTGGTGGGGATAGTGGTCGCGGTATTAATTTTCAAGTCCTATTTAAAGAGTATTTGATATATGTACACAGTCGGATGGTTTCAATTTAATATATTTTTACCAAAAACTAATAATCATGTAGATGAAGGATTGTACTGGCGAATAAAAAGTATCCCAGGTGCATAAAAAAATTCGTGTTTTCAAGCTAAGCAGAAGAAAAATGGTATGCCGGTAGAACTGTAGAGAGTGAAAGAAAAAAAGGTGACTATTCAGTCCGTCTAAATGATCACCTTTTAGTCGTAGCGAGACCAGAACTGTTCACAGACATTTGTCAGGGGTTTAAAGGTAAAATTAGCGTTTGCCGACCTTTGAGGTTGCGCATCAGAGACCTGAACGCGGGATTCGAATCAGGGACCTTTTGAGGCAGAATAATTAAATTATTGCTTTCGCGTGGGTTGCAAACATATAGGTAGTTTCAAATAGCCTAAGCTATTATTTATGCTTACTCCAAATTTACACGGTAATCGAGCTCGGGTCATTTGGCTCGGCATCAAATATAGGGTTTTTTCTCACAATTTTTTTTTCTTTAGTCAAGATTGCAGGATGATTTTTTGTGACCAGGAGAAAAGTACACCGGCATTTGTCGGGGTTTAAAAGATGAAATTATTGTTTGTTTACCTTGCAGGGCGTGATGTATACCCGCAGGAAACGAATGTAGAGGATGGATAGCGGGCCCATCACGGCATATCGGATCCCCTAGCCAGTGGCTGGCTGACACGACCATGTTCGCCAGGGTTGCTAGCACGAATGAAATCTAACGGTATTTATAGGCTCCTCTACGTGGATCAGTTATGCGGAAATAATTTTATTGCACAATAACAGGCCACCATATTTACAGGTCACAATTTATACGGCGTGCACACCGGGATTCAGGCCTCGATATCTTTAGAACGGTGCTTCCTGCACCCCACCATTTTTGAAGGGGTTTTGCCAGTCAACAAGATTTTTCTAGACCAGGTAGAATGTGTACCCGCATTTTACTTCAAACGTAGATCATCGGCTGTCTAGAAACGCCATAGACCATGTGACCATAGATGAATGTATACAAATTTAGATGGCGTGCACACTAGGAGTCGAACCTCGATATCTTTAGAATGGCCGTACTTCCTGCAGCCCCATCATTTTCAAAAGGGGCCTTGCCAGTCGACTAGATTTTTCAAGATCAGGTAGAATGTGAACCCGCATTTGATTGTAGTGAGAAATTCAAATGTCAAGCACTCTGCCATCGGCCTTCTAGTGACATCTTAGACAATGTGAGCATCGATGCAAGTATACAATGCATTGTGACGGTAGATTGCTACACAAGTATAAAGTGAAAACAGTTTTATTCCTCAAGCCACTTATAACAACAGAAAAATAATTTAATGTTCGCAACTATATTTTGACAAAATAAAATATAACTACATAAATTCTTAAGTAATATCTGGGCTGAGGTAGATATAAAATGTACCTGCATTAGTGTGAAGGCAAAACGACACGGTTGACCTGGATTCAATACCTCCTACCTCCCCCCGCTAATAGCCACGTTAAGCTTATCGGTATTTAGAACTGCGTCTTATAACCCGTCAGGAGCACAAGACATGAACGATAAGGGAGGAAACCGACCTCGGTACACACACGCGACCTGGATTCGAACTAATCTCTTTGGGCAAGCGTGAGATAAGAGCTGATTTTACCCATACAAAATGTGTACCAGCATTTGCTAAGGTTTGAAATGTGAAGTAAGTAGCTAATAAAAAAAACTCCAACGCCCCGTCCCAATCCTAACCAATGAGCACAAATAAAAAACCATTGAGCACAAATAAAAAGCAATGAATATACATAAAAAAAACAAGTACCAATATGTTTGGAACAAAAACCAATATGTCTGGAAAGGGGGTCAGGGGGAGGGGAGATCAACAGACAATCAGAGAACAAAAACAACATTGTGTAACAACCAATCAAAGATCGACAATGCGTAATCATCACAATACACACACACTCTCTCTCTCCACGTTGGGGTCAAAGCTCCAATTGGACTGATAGGTCCAGCTAGGTAGTAAGGGGTCATTAAAACTTAATCTGAGGGATAAAAATGAGGAAGGTAGTTATAAAATAATTCATTCAAGCTATCATTGAAGAAAGAAAGGATGGTAAATCCGAATGTGGTAAACGGCCTGTATTCGAGCCATGAACTCACCTGCCAACAACGATCCAGATAAATGCACGCTAACGCCCCACCACTGGTGTAAGCGTCAACGTTCTTGCCATACTGGGCTATCCTCAACTCAGCCTTAGCTTAGGGTTTGTGGGGTGGGGCAAGGGGAAGGGAAGAGGGGGTATGTAATGTTAAACGTATTAATGTGACAAGGATCTGATGGGGGGTGGGAATTGAGGGGTATTGTTAATTAATCATCACTCTTCTCAGAGGCTACAAACAATGGTTTATTCTTTAAAAAAAACTCTAGTGTCTTCACGAACAAAGACGTCAGTTTTTCCTTGTCTGGTTTGTTGATGGTGGGGTGGTCAGGGTTAGAATACCGGCTTAATGTACTGAGATGTATTTTCCTTACCGCAATAATTTTCCACTTTCCCTCCACGCAAATTTATTTGACTTTCCTCTAAATTTTACTTTCCTCATCCCTATTAAATTGTGTAAATTTGCTTATATTGTAACTTAAGACTAGGACAGGCACAACATCCAGTCTCAGGCCGTTAATTTATCAATGTGGAAGGTAAAACCCACATTTCACCAATGATACATTTTTCAGCCATGCTGGGAATCAAACTCGGGACCCTTACTTCAGTAAACAGACACGTTATTGACTGTGTTAAGGTGTCGGATTATCTTTAGTGTATATTTAGTTGAATTTTCTTAGATAGGTAACCAATTTGGTGGTCGATTTAACTTTCATGTTAACCTGGATTACCGATGATGGGGAGATCGGGGAGAGAATCCCGGTCAGTTGTACTGAGGGTGTTTTTTCTTAAATGGTTTTCTACTTTTTCTCCACGCAAATGTGGGTAAATCTTCTTTAAATTAAACCTTCCTCATCCCTACAACTTTAGCCTAACTAGTTCATAAGCATAACCCAAACGGCTAGTAGGATACAACGCAGCGCAAATCAAACATAAATAGAATAAAGGAGCGAATGGGTATCAATTTGGGACGTTTTTAGCTCGTAAGCGGTTTTCTGAATGAAAGCGTGTCATATTTTAGAGTTGTTCCGTGGAAGTAACGTGCGACAGCATGGTGGTCATCGCCGGCACTTTGGCCAATGGGGGTGTCTGCCCCATAACGGACGAGGCTGTACTATGCCCTGGAACAATCCGAAATGTTCTTTCCCTCATGCACAGTTGTGGGATGTACGACTTTTCTGGACAGTTCGCCTTCAAGGTAAGCCGGATTGTCTGCCAAACGATCAATACACTCGACCTTGACCGTGTACGGGAGCATGGCCTGTCAAACTTCCCTTCACGAACCACTAGAATGACATTTAAAAAACTTGTGGTACACAAACCTAGGACATTGGTATTCCACCTGGGATAGGCGAAGACACCTTAGGAGATATGTAAAATTAAAACTGTGTATTATTTCATGATAAATACTGAATACTCAGTACAAGACTAAGGGATATCCGCAAGAGAGCTAGAAATAAGAAGTATCGTTTCTATTTTTATCTCCTCTAGGTGTAGATTATGGAATATGTACACCTTAAATTATGAACAAACAACTTTGGGGGTATCAAGACGAGAATACATTAAATCTGGAAGCACGTGAACAAAAAAGGTTGAATATCACTGACCTAGGATATCATGGTTCTGGCGATAATTACTATTTGAATATAGGTTCATCCTGTTATCTGATTGGTAATTATCTAAGGTTGAGTTTGTTGTGCAAGGGCGCACTTTATTAATTTGATATGAAAGTCGTCTATTGATACATATATGTGTTTAGAAAGCACGTCAAATACTTCAAAAAAACATCATAAAAACACCTACCTATTAGATTAGTAATAAAGCGTTTTCAGCCACTACTGATAGTTATATCATAAAAAGTCGGTTAGTTCATTGATGAAGGCTCTCACTTATTTGATGGATATTCTCGACTATTTAATGAAGCCTCTCACGTATTTTGTGAAGTCTAGCTTCTTCCCTACTTTAATTATTTGATGAAGGATCTAATTTATTTGTGGAGCCCTCTCCTTTATTTAAGTAAGTATTGAACTTATCTGAGGCTTTCGCTTATTTTTTAAACCCTTTCAAGAGTTGCCTTGTCAGACAACACGAGCACCTGAAGCGATAGTCATGATTGCTATTTTGAAGGTGGGTCTTCCGGCCAAGTCTGGTGTGTGCGGGGCCATGCTTATCGTCGTGCCCGGCGTGATGGGGATCTGCACATGGTCTCCACCTTTGGACTCTCTCGGGAACAGCGTGCGGGGTGTACAATTCTGTGAGGTGAGCGGTTGGCACCACTTATTTGCATGTGTATTGTAGAAACCACACGCTCAGCATACATTTAGTTGGGTGTATTTGGAGGTAGATACTACTTTAATCAGTAGCGGTGCTTGGCTGGTTGCACCTCTCCCTCCTGTGAACACATTACACTCCCTTAGCCTACGTTATATCATGCCACTTACCCGCTTCAGTGACTGCATGCATTAAGGTGCTATTAATAGACCAGAGCAGAGGTTACCAACCTTTTTGTACCTAAGAGCACATTCAAAACTAATGGTAGTGCAGTGGGCACCAAGGCAAATTTACTAACTCCCGCCCAGGGCTGGTCTAAGCCAAAAGTTTTGTGTGTGCAAAACTCACCTTTTGTGCCCCCCTTCCCCCATCAATCTGAAAAAACTGTAGAGAATACTATATATATGGTCATTTTAAAACTAGACCCTATAGTAAGATATAAGTGATATTCACAGGACCGAGGGCTCTCATGGGGCAAGAGGGGTATAGCGGGGAAAGACGTATTTTTTTTCTTATAGCCTCATTAGCTTTTAATGTGGTTTTCAGGATAGTGGTACCGCCAGGGGTGTATAGGGATAATTATCGATCGTGCTTCTCGAGGGTGTGATGGTTCAGGGGGAGGGGGTGGGATGATGAATTTGGGAGGGTCCACTGGCTCGTCCTCAGGACGTGTGTTTTTTTCTCTTTCTCTCTCAGAAAATAGTCTTCACACAGAACCGCGTGATATATCAGTGGGTGAGCGTGGGAAGTCTTAATCTTTTTTTTTGCTATACCCCTTTAGCATGTATAAGGTTTTTTCAGGGCGGTGGTATCTCTAGAGGTGTGTGTGTGTGTGTGTGTGTGTAGAGGGTTATCGATTTAGGTGTGGCGGCGTGGGA
>CABFVX010004159.1:5587-34656 GCA_902151425.1 Timema shepardi | reverse complement strand
CCCCCCCGAGTGAACGGTACAGGAGCACAGAGTAGCTCACACACACACACACTGATTATCCAAGGTTTATTTGTAGAGCATGGACTGGTAACACAGTGTGGTTAGAATGTCAACATTGTACACCATAAAAATTGGAATGTTCTCATTTAAAATTATGTGTATATAGATTTAATTTGATAAGGGCATTACCGATAATTGAAACTAAAATAAAATGGCTCAACCAATTTTGACAAATCTCTCATTTTAAAGCCTAAAGTCCCAGAACAATAGATCCAACAAAAACCCTATTTTCTTAGATTGTCTGCTCTGTGCACAGCAGCTCCTCTGTATCATTCCTTGTTTACTTCACCACGCAAACAACTGGGTGTGTGTGTGTGATTTAAGATAAATATATTTCCCACCTCGGTGGCGTAGTTAGCTAACGCACTAGTTTTGTGTTGAGCTGGACTGCAGAGAATGGGAAGATTTAGGTTCAAATCCCATTTGAGTGAGATAGGGGTAGTTTTTCCTAAATGGTTTTCCACTTTCCCTCGGTGCGAATGCAGGTTCACTTCCTTTAAATTCAACCTTCCCTATTCCTAGCCCATTAGTGTAATTAGTACTTAAGCGTATAACCCAAACTGGCAGTAAGACACAGTGCTAAATAAATAAAAAAAATAAAAATATTTCTTTTGGGTTAAAAATAATAACGCGTCTTACTACCCGTTCGGGTTATACGCACTTACGCTAATGTGTAATGGTAGGGTGATTGTGAGATGAAATGAAGGACCTATTCCTCACATTCACAAGATGTCTTGTCAGAGGTGAAGGAAGGGTTTGGTAATCAGATAAATCTTTGCCGGGACCGAGGATTGAACAATGGAAATAATTAATTTTGATTAAAATTAAACAATGGAAGTTAATAAATAAATCTATGAAAAGTTGATAGCCTTGGACGAGTAAATCTTTAACTAAAAAGTCTAGTGAAGCCTCATGGCATATAACTTTTCCAAATAAAAAGGTTTTGAATAAGCTATAGTTTCAAAACCCACTAAACAAATTTAACAAGAAGTTGCTTTCTTATTTACAGGTGGGGCCGCAGCCCTTTAGCCGAAGCTAGAAGATTTAAACAAAACGGTGTTGCGAGTTACTTGGAGGAATGGGAAAAATTAAAAAAAGAAGAAGATAAAAATACCAATGGGTAAAATAACACAAGAGAATAGATAGAAATAAAAGAAAAACTTTGGATACATTTTTAGTTAAAATAAACCTTTACTTTTAAATTGATAATAATTTCAATTGCAACAATTATTTACACAAAAACTAGATTTTTTTTTCAATACTGTGCATAGCTCATCTGTCCCCCCCTACTGCCTCAGTGCAAAACAAATATTAATAATATTTAGCACCGCGTCTTACTACCCGTTCAGGTTATACGCTTTAAGTACTAATTACGCTAATGGATAAGGAATTGAGAAGGTTGAATTAGAGGAAGTGAACCCGCATTTGCGTGGAGGGAGAGTGGAAACCCATTTAGGAAAAACCACCCCCGGTTAATCCGACCAAGATTCGAACCTCGATCTCCCCGTCCTTAGCAGCCGAGCTCAACACGACAAGCGCGTTAGCCAACTACGCCACCGAGGCGGGTAAAACAAATATTACAGCTAAAAAAAAAGGCTAACTTGTTTCAGTGACTGCAGGCTTTAGGCATCACAGTCGTAATAGACTAGACTGCCGATGACAGGGAGAATGAAGTTCAAATCCCAGTAGAATGAAAGGAGGTTGGTTTTTTTTATAAATTGTTTTCTACTCTCCCTCCACACACATACAGATACACTAACTCTATAAATTCAACCTTGTTTATCCCTAGAACATTAACATAATTAATACATATACATACACCCTGAACCGGTAGTAGGACGTGCTAAAACAAAAGCAGCCGACATCCATTAAAAATTCATTTAGTTTTAAAATAAACCTTTGGTTAGTATCAACAGATAAATAAAATTATTAAATCATTAAGGAGATTGATTATTATTATTATTATTATTAGCACCGCGTCTTACCACCCGTTCGGGTTGTACGCACTTACGCTAATTGTGTAATGGTAGGGTGACTGTGAGATGAAATGGAGGACCTACAGTTTAACGTGGAATCCGAACCACGGTGGAGGCCTGGCATTCATCACATTCCCAAGATGTCTTGAAAGAGGTGAAGGAAGGGTTTGGTAATCAGATAAATCTGTTCCGGGACCGAGGATTGAACCCCGGCCGTCAGCACAGAAGTCTTACACCTTACCCTTAGACCGCCAGGTCACCTCCAAGTTAACAAGACTACATAGAAAACCCTAGGATTAATAGACCATTAATAAACAACGAGCAAAACAACTTATGAGGGTTGCTATTACTACTCAAGTTTTGAAATTTTTTTTACTATTTACACAATCATTGCATAGTTGTTGGCTTACTGGATTGGAAGGGTCAGAGCGATTTGCCATTTCCTTTAAGGACTTAATTGTAACTAAGTGAAAGGCTTTTTTAAAAAAAATAAAACTATGATGAGATTGTAGTGCATTAAATAATAAATTAAAAAGTATTATATTAACACATGTATTGCCTTATAACTGGCCACCACAAATTAAAAAATAAATGTACTTTTTTTATAACTTAAAGACCCATAAAAAAATTATAGTTTCAAATTAGAATGTTCTTATTTTGTAAACACACGCATATGAAGCTACTATAGGCCTATTAAAACACTAATGGTTATGGAGGTAAAAAAAAAATGCACATGAACACAATCAAATAAGGTTTGAATGAAATGATCCACTTCTCTGATTATGTCTGGTTTACCATATTATTGAGAGCAGCCTGAAGATTTCACTTGCGAATCATTTCAAAGCGAACTTCAGCCGCTGCTTGCAGAGATGACTATTAAAAGGTTCAATATTTTAGAATGAGTGTCCCGAAGTTTGAAAACTTACAGAAACCACTTGAATTCAGGTTTTCAGATATCTCCTCCCAAATGTTTTCAGATATCTCCTCCCAAATATTTTCTTTAGTGAGATTATTATCATTATCTTTATGTTGCAAATTATACAAGCATTCGTACTCTTGCACCAACATTATTAAATTTTCTTCAGCCATAGTTTTGGCTTGTTGTACACAATGTCGGAATGTTCCGCAGCCACTGCCGTATCGAAGAAGGTTTGCCGCTTGCCGGAAGAAGCCGAAGTAGGTGAAATGACACTAAGGCAACAGCATATTCATTCACACTGATAGGACTCTGTTTATACCGTGATGGACCGTGACCTTGGGAAATCAATTTTGAAATGATCTAAGACAACACAGTCAAAGCACGGTCCTATCAGCGTGAATCAAACGACATGTGTTGTGATGAACGAGTCCAACCTTCGCATTAAGGGGGGGATTAGGGTATCAGAAACTTAAGATTTTCCATGCAATAATGCTTGGAAATATGAAACAGGAAATGTTCAAGAAAAACAGGTATGGTGACATCTCTAGTTAATTTTAACTAATTGAAATATTTTTCAAGATAAAATAATTTAAAATAACAATAATATTTAGCACCGCGTCTTACTACCCGTTCGGGTTATACGCTTTAAGTACTAATTACTCTAATGGATAAGGAATTGGGAATGCTGAATTAGAGGACGTGAACCCGCATTTGCGTGGAGGGAGAGTGGAAAACCATTTAGGAAAAACCACCTCCAGTTCACCCGACCGAGATTCGAACCTCGATTTCCCCGTCCTCAGCAGTCTAGCTCAACACGATTAGCGCATTAGCCAACTACGCCACTGAGGTGGGTAATAATTTAAAATTTTCCAGAAAAATTTGAGAGAAATTTTTAAGGCTGACGTCCCTAGTTGGAAAGTAATCTTGTTTGTTTTTATTCAGATAAATATGAAATACAAAACACATAATCCTTCTTGCTTTAAACTAATTTGTTGATAAAAATAAATTGAAATCAAGAGGCCATTAAACGTTGGGGAGGCAAATTATATTTTAAGGATGTTAATACACTAACATTTCTGTGTCTAAAACACATAATATATTCCCTATTTAGATGAAAATAAAAAATAAAATACAATTTTATACAGAAAAATGTACAATTTTCCATCATTAGCAAACTATTTCCCATATTGCAAACATTCAAAGAAAATCCATAACCACAAATCTAAATATAAATACTATGTAAGATTGGCTTTAGAGGTACATCTTGGATGTATTGATATCTCTCTGTCAAAAAGTTTCAATAAAAGTTAGACCCCTTTGACAAGCAGAGAGTTATTAATTTTTGGTGTATATCAAAACTCGATAGAAAATCAGTTGCCCCAACCAGTCTCTTGAGCTTAGTTTCATTTGTCAGCTCTTAAGAATGGACTGTTAAATAAGCAACTTAGATTCTTACAAAACTAAACCTAAAAAATCAGGAAAAAGACTGGAGAAAACTGAAATTGGTTAACAATAGGACACCTCAATACCAATATAAAAATATAAACGGTAAACATAAATAAAATGAACGAACACAAATAATGTAATGGAATATAATAAATTGTTATTTTGGGGAAACATCTTTTCCGCTTTTAGGTGTACTCCGTTTACTATGGAAGTTATCAAACTTACCTTTACTGATTGATAATCTGCACAACGGTGTAAGATGTTAATATGAGCTTGCTTGCCACTTTTTAGGGTAAATGGAGGGTATATTCCATTCACGGTAGGAATTACTCTCTGAAAGGTCTTTTTTCCTACCAATATCCTACTATATAGTAGATTTATGGTAGGGGAAAAGGCCTTTCAGAAGTCAATTCCTACCGTGAATGGATTATAAATAATATTTCCTAGTCATTGAAGAAAATACAGATTTTTTTATAGCTACCCATTTGTGTGTCTAGTTAAAATTAGGAATAAAGTTTTTGTGTTTATATTAAAACCAAAACTCACTGTCCTTTTAAGGCTGGCTTCCTTCCTTATCATTTAATTCTTTTTAAGTCATATTACATTAAAATATGTAATATTTTCCCGTGTTTACACAATATTTTTAGACGGTGAAAATTAAGAGGTTTGACAAGCACACTTTCATAGGTAAGTTGACACAAAAGACTAGTCCCCTGAAGACCATTAAATTTTGCAAGACCTAAGTGGCTTTCTAGACCAACATGAACAGTATATTTATGAGATCTTTCATTGCAAAACTTATTTCCTTTTCTCTTTAATTCTTGTTTTAGTCTTTAAGAAAAGTGTGGGGCATGTTTCACATTTATTTCTGTAGTATTTTGAATAGAAAAAAAATACAGTGGTAGCTCATAAAAAAAACTCATTCTACACTTAAAGGCCCAAAACAGAGGAAAAGTTTTTAAGTGCGATGTATTAACATATAATATAGTTGTTAGTGCAAGTATAATGTCATGTGATTAATTCAAAGTCCAAAATCATAAGTCAGTTGGTAGTACATCTGTCTACCATGCTAACGGTTCAATTCCAAAAATTGACAAAAAAACGTATCATTGCTGAAATTGTGATGCAGAAGGACCAGGTGTAGTGTCGTCTGCTCATGTAATGATCAGTTGATTCAGAAAGTGTTCGTTACAGCCAGTTAGTACTCATAATCCAAAGAAATATAAAAATGCTAGTTGTTGCTGCAACATATGGAAGACGTCTTAAACCTTAGAAATAGCCTCCTGAGTAATGGTAGCCCAATAAATTAAAACACCATTAGAAGCAAATCCCTACCCCCCTCGCAATTTACAAAATTGGAAAACAGCACACATTTTGTGCCTTTTAGTGAAACATTATCTGTAGCACGAGACTTTGTATCTTCCTTTCAAAGAAAGAAAAGGCAAGTCGAGACCTTTCAATAGTTTTATTTTCCGCCCCAGCCCCAGAGGCCCTTGACGAATCCGGTGAGTCCAGCAGGTCCCGCCTTCTTGCCCGCCGCGGTATCTAGCTTGTCCTGAAGGTCGGGGAACTCGCCGGCAAAGTTGAAGGCCAAGTCGAAGAAGAGGGGCTTGCACGGTATTGGTTGCATGTCTGGAGGCAGCTTGTACACGTTGGGAGTCTTGGAGAGCAGAGAAGGGTCCTCCCTGTATTCCCCGAGATGTTCCGACAACGGCTGCAACACACGCGGGGAAAATGGTCAACTGCGCTTTAAACATATTGTCCTTAAGATGAGCTAAATAGTCTAGATATATTTGTTAGTTACAGTTATAGCCACAACTAAATACCATATTATTTAAATTGAAAAATGAAACCTGGACACGGGAATCGAACTCGGGGCCCTTTGGCTCAGTATGCCATCACTATAACAACTGAACTAGCCAGGAGTCGTCCCACGCCCAGAATCATTCTTCACTCAAATAGGTGTCCAAGTCTCTTTTTTTCAATTTAAAGAAGAAAATTTTAGTTCCTTTTACATCCTATATTCTCAACAGAAGTATTTTTTTGGAGAAGAAGTTTGAATTAAGACTTTAAGCCTAAAATAATACATTCATAAATCTACACATATATTTTAGTTTACATTCATGGCGGTCTAGGGCTAAGGTTTCAGACTTCTTTGCTGGCGGCCGGGGTTCAATCCTTGGTCCCGGCACAGATTTATCTGATTTCCAAACCCTTCCTTCACCTCTGACAACACATCTTGTGAATGTGGGGAATGCCAGGCCTCCACCGTGGTTCGGATCCCACGTTAAACTGTAGGTCCTTCATTTCATCTCACAATCACCCTACCATTACACATTAGCGTAAGTGCGTACAACCCGAACGGGTAGTAAGACGCGGTGCTAATAATAATAATACATTCATGGCTATATAAATAATAAATACAGCCAACATATATTTTACATACATTAAAACGTGCTGTCCAAGACCTGTAAAGGATCAGAAGCAGTCAACCACGTTGTTTACTTTTTACTTGATCAAGCTGTCTCTGGCAGAAAACGCTTGAATAATTGAATCTTTCATGTTATAATGATCTAAGGTTGTTGAGTTCAGGTGTGCAAGGGTTATCTGTTTACCTTTCTTTGTGCGTGTTTATGTGTTTTCTATTTCTAGTTTCATTATAGTAGTTTTTTGTCTGTTCAAAATGGCATCTAAACGTCTATATAGTTGCTCTACAGCGTTCATTTGCAAAGAAAAGCAGACAAAATAATAGCCTGGTTGTGAAAATGGACATATGGGAGGGTGGGGTTTGAAACCCAGCCCCTAGACTTTTCATTAGTACTTATAAATTATTATTATTATTTAACACCGCGTCTTACTACCGGTTCAGGTTGTACGGTTTAAGTACTAATTACACTAATTGGATTAGGAATTGGGAAGGTTGAATTAGAGGAAGTGAACCCGCATTTGCGTGGAGGGAGAGTGGAAAACCATTCAGGAAAAACCACGCCCAGTTTCCCCGACCGAGATTCGAACCTCGATCTCCCCGTCCTCAGCAGTCAAGCTAAACACGACTTGCGCGTTAGCCAACTACGCCACCGAGGAGGGTAGTACTCATGAAAAAAAAGCAACTTTTATAATGTTGTTTTAAATAAGGTTGTGTTTTTCAGGAACACAACTTGACATTATAGAAGGACTTACTGTAATATGTATGGACGTGCGAATTCCATTTACTAATATGAAGTGAATTCGAATCATATATATGAAGTATTCTTGAAGGCAATTCTAAGATTGAATTTTCGTTTTGTGGTTATTTGTAAAACTTTATGCACTAAAATTACTTGAATATTTTTACTGAATCAAGTTATCACAAATAAAAATTCAATTACTTCTGATTTTTTTTCATATGCATATTAATTTAGAGTGTATCCATATCGCAGTTCAATATGGAAATAATTGAGTATAAATTGAGTATTATGGATGTCAATACTTTTTTGTCAAAGCTTTAAATTCGGACATTTTTTTAAAACGAATATAGCTTTTACAATGAAAATACAAACACAGTTCACACTTTACACCGCTGCCAATGGACAAAGAGGTAATGGATGTCTCTTAAAGAAAATTGATCGTCACCGCCCAATCCCCTGACCTAGGTTTCATTCTATCGGAACTCATCAGGGAGGAGTGTGAAATGTGTCATGCAACTTCCTAAAAGAGGGGAGGGGGGCGGAGGAAAAGTAAATTGGGGAAAGGTTGATTGGACACATAGATAGGAACATGTAAAAGGTATAAAATAAAGGACAAACACAGGAAAAGAACATTGGAAGCGAATATATAATATATCTCAATAAGGAAAACCTCTTTCCACTTTATGAGGTAATTGTATTATATTTGGAAAAAGGTATAAGAAAGGTGGATGGAAACTAATAAAATTTCAATTACTTCAGATATTTTCTGTATGAATATTAATTATATGTAGCAAAAAATGGCCGTAATTGAACATAACTTAAGTATTTTAGCTGTTAATGATTTTATTTGCGAAGCTTTGTAATTGCCAAAACCAGAATTTTGTTTTCAAAATAAGTTGTAGCTGATATTTGATTTGAAACCAATTTGAAGTTTCCAAGTTTAGCACGCCCCTAAAATATAGTCACCGTATCATGCTCGTAAGTGAAAGATGCTTTCTCTTAAATAAATTAAACTTACTCTTAGATATGAACTGACCTTCTTGGTACGATAGTTTGATCGGGCCGGTCCAGGTGCATCTTCCTCTTGATCCAACACACTGTGCGCACGTGCGCAGAACTCTTCACCCTCAATGTCTTTAAGCAGAGCTGTAAATTCCTTTTGCTGGGTGGATTTAGCGCCTTTTGTTGCTTCTTTCGCATACTGTTCTGATCGATGATACAAGGCCATAGCTTCGGGCCAGCGCCGCATGCTTGCCAGACTCTGCGCAATGTAGAAACACCTGCACACACAAAGTCACACTAAAACCCTGGCCAGCTTGTCATTTACACTCTACACTTAGTCACATTGCTAGGCAACCGAAACAACTACCAAATTATCTCAACATTCAGGGTTATGTAAGTAGTTAGGGTCTGTGAGTTTGGGTTTTTTCATTCGAGTTGAACTTGAGCCGAATAAAAAAAACTCCTGAGCGAGTCGAGTTCAAGTATATTCATAATTTTAAAAACATTTAATGTTTAAAAGTAAAATAGTATATTTTAGAGATGGGTCAAATCCACTATTTCTCAAATCCAAATCATCATTTTATTTTCGAATCTCGAATATTGAATCCGAATCTTAGCAAATTAATAGAAATTTTAATGATTTACAAATAGACCTACATTACACAATATAGGCCTAAACTGTAAATTAAGATTTATTTCAATAATGCTTTCAATTTTAATCAACCCCAACCACCCCTCGCAAAATACAGGTTAAAATCAAATTAAACAATCTAGACTCATATTATTGTTTAAAAATCAAATCAATCAAAATTTGAGTGTGTTTTAGTTATTTTTAAAAGTGTTGTTAGAATGAGTTAAGTTTCTAAAAAACATGTGAAATAAACAGATTAGGCTTAGTTACCTTTTGATCACCTTTAATCATCATTAAAGGATATTTTATTGTATTAAGATAGCAAAAATAAAAACACAACATATATTTTTAATAAAGACTAAAACAACATGCTTAGCAATTAAACATACATTGGAAATAGTGAACTCAATAATACCTTAGTATGTTTTATTATTATTTTATTATATATCCATTATCTATCTTTACGTATAAAACAGAAGTATATTTGATTTTTGCTATATATCGATTTCTGAGAATACATTCTATTTAAAACACATAAACATAATTTCGACTCCAATATGTTCATTCCCATTTTATAAGGCAGGACTACATTTTAATATTTCTATAATTACTTCAATAAAATATTTAAAAAATAATAAGCTATAAGTTAAAAACCATTTAAAAAACAAATAATGGATTAGCAAGTCGTTATTTGATTCTTGAGAGCGCTTACTAAGTGATCAGATTACCTGAATCGATTTCAAACAATTAACCGATATACAATACATAGACCAGTAAGCATAAATAAACAGTTTTATCGCTGTCTGACTGTTGACAGTATTTATATATTGTATGTAATGGCGGCTGACTTTGTATCATGCGTAATGTGTTCTTATTTCTGTTAAAACAAAGCTGTATGTTCTTTTATTTATTTTGAGTTTATTTGTAATTCTAGTTTTGAATTTCAGTTTTTTGAAGAGTTTTAATGTGTTCATTAAAATATTTACAAGATTGTTCGTGAGGTGAAAGTTTTATAAATGAGCATGTGCCGAAACGGTCCAGTCCAAGTTTGCCTTATGGTTATTAGGCAAGTTAAATTTTATACTACTAACAATTATTATTTAAAATATATATATATATATATACATGTTTATCTCTTCTGTCCGAGAAAATAATGATTATGGATTAGCTGTGCTTTTCAAGTAGGCCTAGGCACGGATTTAGGGAACAGAAGTCTGTCTATATTAGACTTAATCTATGCCATACAACAGCTGATGGAAACAAGGTATGAATATGGGAAAGACTTGGTAATATTATTTATGGAAGTGGAGAAGGCCTATGATAGTGTGGATAAAAATAAAGTTTGGGACGTGATACAGGAGGTCGAAGTGGAAAAGCAGGTATGGGGATAACAGATGTTGTGTTAAGAAGAAGAGAGGAAGCACAAAGTGGTTCCAAATATAAAATGGAGTGAAGCGGAGGAGTGCCCTCTCACCATTACTATCTGTAATGGTAATGGAAATGGTCAGGAACAAAGCGGCAGGAAAACTCGGGGAGGAAAGAATGAAAGCTATGATGTTTGCTGATGACTTGATGGTATGGAGGGGGAAGGAAGAGGAAGTACAGGAACAGGAATGGAGTGAGGAAATGAAGAGTGTGGAGTGAAATGTAACATGGCGAAGTGTGAAGTGATTGTAACAACAAGGAAGAAGGCAGGGCCTAGTAAAACTACAAGGTTGGATGGAGTAGAGCTGGGAAAAGTACGGGAAGTAAAATATCTTGGAAGCGTGATTTAGGAGAAAGGTGAAAGTAGAGAAGATTTAATGAGAAGAGGACTGCAGGGAGAGTTGTTCTATAGGTGTGTAAGAGACCTGCTATGGAGAAGAGAAGTGTCCTTGAAGTGTAAGGATGTAGCTATTGTCACATATACAGCAGAAACATGGACAGGAAATGTAAGAGACACTAGGAAAATGGAGGTCATGGGAATGAAGTTATCTGGAAAAGAGTGGAGGTACAAGGAGAGCATGAAACAGCAGAGGAAACTAGACCGAGATTGTACGGGTATGTAATGAAGACGGAAAAAGGGAGGGTGTCAAAGACAATTTGGAAATGAAATATGTTGGAAAAAGACTGCAAAGGAGGCCAAGAAATAAATGAGAGGAACAGATAAGAGAACATGTTTTAAGTGAGAGGAGAAGAATGGAAGAAATTAAAGGAGGAAGAGTGGTGAGAGGATAGAGGAAGATGGAGACATTTTACTAAACTGACCCGGCCAGAGGCTGGAAACAGTTGATGATGTAATAAGGGAAATTATGAAGTGCTGGCCAATCAGAGTTTACGAGCTAAACTTCATATAGCGAGAGTGGTGGAGTTTAGTGTGGGTAACAATTGAACTACAAAAACTCTTGGCGGAAATTAAATGCTAGCTTGAAATCTTTTCTGAGAACCTACGAAAAAATGGGACAGGTCTGTAAAGAGAGATCACATTGGTCTCTCTCTCTCTCTCTCTCTATATATATATATATATATATATATATATAGAAAAAAACCTTTGTAATTTTGTGAAGTTATAAGTTAATTAACCTGCAGAGATATCGAAATCAATTAATCTTTTCTTATGTGTCATGCCGGTGACATAGTTATAATGTTTGTGTGGCCAACTTGTCTCATCGCGAATTTCATAATATTTAAAATCTAGTCAATATTTGGACCATGTGCTTTTTTTATATTCAGGTCAATTAAAAATACTTTACATCATTAGTTTCCAGCCTATGGCCTGGGTCAGTTTTTTATTCAAGCCATATATTCTCCACTACCAACCTGCTAGGCTAGTCCTAGCTTTGTATGCCTTAAAATATAACTTAAGATTATGGAGGGCACAACATACAGTTCCGCTAATTCATCAGTGTGAGAGGGTAAACCCATAATGCATCAATGATACCTTTTTCGGCCATGTAGGAATATTATTATTATTATTATTATTATTAGCACCGCGTCTTACTACCCGTTCGGGTTATACGCACTTACAATAATGTGTAATGATAGGGTGATTGTGAGTATGAAATGGAGGACCTACAGTTTAACGTGGAATCCGAACCACGGTGGAGGCCTGGCATTCCCCACATTTACAAGATGTCTTGTCAAGAGGTGAAGGAAGGGTTTGGTAATCAGATAAATCTGTGCCGGGACCGAGGATTGAACCCCGACTGCCAGCATAGAAAACTGACACCTTACCCCTAGACCGCCAGGTCACCCATTTAGGAATAGAACCTGGGACACTTAGTTCAGTAAAGACATATGCTACCAACTGAGCCAAGGTGTTGGATCATTGTTGCCTTTGTCAAACAAAATGAGACGAAGGAATACAATTTAAACAAACATTGAATTAAAAAATAAACTGTTAGAAAAACACTGTGCCAACTCTTGTAGGAGTAAAAATAAATTTCTAAAAGCTTAGGCTGCGATTGTCTAATATAAAAAGTACAGGTTAAATGAATATATCTAAAATTTAATTGGGAAAAAAAGAACTCAGTAATTTATAATATTTTCAATTCATAAGATTTTAATTTAAAATTAATCTATTTGAACAATTTTAATTTAAAATATTTGATTTGTATTCTATTCGATTCGATTCAAAACAGAGGATTAACAGTGATTCACTAGCATGTTAAATACCGGTACTGAGGAACATGACATGTTTACATAACATGTACTTGATAAATTGCAAGAATGAACAATAATAATAATATTTAGCACCACGTCTTACTACCCCTTCGGGTTATACGCTTTAAGTACTAATTACTCTAATGGATTAGGAATTGGGAAGGTTGAATTAGAGGAAGTGAACCCGCATTTGCATGGAGGGAGAGTGGAAAAGCATTTAGTAAAAACCACCCCCAGTTCACCCGACCGAGATTCGAACCCCGATCTCCCCGTCCTCAGCAGTCGAGCTTCAACACGACAAGCGCGTTAGCCAACTACGCCACAGAGGCGGGTAAGAAGAAGAAGAATGAACAAACATCAACATTAAGAGTGAGAGAGTCCACCTGAATGCTCTGTAAGATTTGATCTCTGCCTCAAGTTCCTGCTGATAGGTGAGGTCATCTTCCAGTCCAGGCAACTGTTGCAATTCTGCGTAGTTCTGCAGGATTATCTCGTACAGCCGAGTGAGGTCTTGGGGACGAGTCTTACGACCTTCCATAGATACCTAAGAAAAGTGTATATAAAGAACCACGTATATACACACACCGTAATTACTTAAAAATAGGCTGAATTTTCACCCGAACCCTTAATCTTAGCGCAGCCAACATCACATACCAAATTTCAAACCTTGGACGAGTGAATGTGGTTACAAAAATTTGCATTGAAATAATTATAATTACAGTAATAGATGAACCTTGACAATCTTCAAGTAGTAAAAATATAACCGAGACAAAATAGCTGACAAAATGAAATGGTCAAATTGTTTATAGTTACTCATTTTTAAATATGTTTTTCCTCAAGTCACCAAGTTAAGCCTCATTCTTTGACATCAATTTGGCAACAGTGCTAATTTTCAGTTATTTTTTCAAATTCTTCAAGAATGTAGTCCCATACAATGTAAAAAGAATAGAGTGTTAGCACCAAAAGGTAGCTTCGACTTCGACTTTTCTTCGCAAGTTTCAAGCTTCGCTTCAACTTCGCTTCAACTTCGCTTTGCATTTAAAAAGTGTCCTTCGCACACCCCTAAAAAATAAGATAGTTTAAATAATATTTCTTACAGAAACTATGAAATTGTAAATGCTTTTTCAATTTAAATGTCATAAATTTGGTAAAATGTTTATTGCAATGTTAATCAATACTGATAGACCGGTTAAGCAACACAACTTTATAACTAAATAATAACAATTGCTAATTGTATATATTAAATTTAAAAAAAATCTGAATGTATTCTCAATGTTAGATTTTTCATTTGAATGAAATTTAATTTAAAAAAAAAGGGACCATATAAGTATAGTAAAAATAATTATTCAATTATTTAGTGATCTATTTAGCTAATTTTATTTTAATTGCCTTTTAATATCAATGTTACTTCAATCGAGTATTCAAAATGGATGAAAAGATTGAACAAGATTACTGGTCAAAAGTAGTTTTAGAGTTCTATTACAATATTAATGTGAAATTTGATATTAATTATACCAATTTTTTTAGTACCGCAGCTTACAACCCGTTTGGATTATACATTTATGTACTAGAGATTAAGATGGTTATATTTAGAGGAAATGTACCTGTATTTGTGTTGAGGGAAAGTGGAACACCATTTTGGGAAAAAAAATATATCTTCAGTACATCTGGCCGAGGTTCAAACCTCAATCTCCCTATCATCAGCAGTCTAGTCGAGTGTTAGACCAAGCGGCCAACGAAGCAAGTAACAATATGTTACGTTACCAGATGATATATATATGTGAAACTGCCAGGCGATAGCATCTAAATTAAATAGCTTTTACTTAGCATTGCATTTTAAAAATTGATTTGGGCGTACATCAAGATGAATCTCGAAAAGACGAGCCTATAAAACTTTCAATCTTGATCCGTAACTTTAATGACAAGCTTGGCTCGAAGCTTGGAAAAAAGACTACTCGCCGACCTGTACTAAATATTAATAACCTCAATTTTTCAAAATATCAGTATCGAAATAATAATAATAATTATTATTAATATTATTAGCACCGCGACTTACTACCCGTTCGGGTTATACGCACTTACGCTAATGTGTAATGGTAGGGTGATTGTGAGATGTAATGGAGGACCTACAGTTTAACGTGGAATCCGAACCACGGTGGAGGCCTGGCATTCCCCACATTCACAAGATGTCTTGTCAGAGGTGAGGGAAGGGTTTGGTAATCAGATAAATCTGTGCCGGGACCGAGGATTGAACCCCGGACCTCTAGCACAGAAGTCCGACACCTTACTCCTAGACCACCAGGTCACCATCGAAATAATTGAAGTCTAACTATGTCTAAACCAAACATGGCTGTCTATACGAATAGTAAGGGAGTGTGAAGATTTAAAACTTCCGACTTAACTTAGAAACAAATATGGGCTTCAACTAAATTTTAAAAAAATCCAGCTTTGACAGTTATAAAGATTCGCAAAGAAAAATAATTTACAGCTAAACGACTCAATTTATGGCCAGTTATTACCATTCTGAGCTGTTAACTACATTAAAAATCAATACTCGTATGGAAAAAATCTCGAGTAATTGAAAAGCTTGATTTATTATAGTAAAACAGAATTGAAAATATTACAACAATTGTACAATAAAATATTTTTCACATAGCTTAAGCATATAGGGTTATATAAATAACCACAACATAAAATTTTTTCAAGCATATAACAAACAGCAAAAAATATTTAAACTTCAAATCGACTCAAAAATATCTCTTAAATTCAATTTGAGTTTGCATTGAATTGAAAATATGGACTTTGCATACGCCTAACAAATACCAGTATTAAAATTATCAATAGTCAAACTATATTTAGACCAAACATGGCTGCCTATAGCAAGGTTCATACAAATTAATAGCCTAGCTTGGAACTAACGTGCAAATTTTTAAAGGCTGAAAACAAATCATCGATTCATTAAAATCGAAATGAACGTATTGTCATGGTTAGAATTAGGAATTGTAATGAATTTTAATGTTACCTCCAAAAAAAAAGACCGAGAATTCGTCAAAATACTCAAATATCCGGCAATCTGTTTTGTATCTTTAAAATCTCTAAAAATATATATAAAGTCTGAAAAACGGCAATCCAAGTTTGGGAACAATTGCTGTCACTTTAAAAAAAAGTAAAAACTAAGAGAACCAAGTTCATCTAAGATATTGTTTTAGTTTGACGGCATCGCAAGTGTAATACATTTTCCTATTAGAATCAAGGCAGTAGTTATAATTTAAAGTGCTTATATGAAGGGAAAAAAACCCTTTTCTTCAACTCACATCATTCCTGTCGGCTAGAGCAGTTTTGGCAGAGTCCACCATGAGGAGGTTTCTCTGGATGGTTCTAGTCAGACGAATATAAGTCAAATAGGACAGCAGATATTGGAGGGATGACAACGGCCCCGTGCGTGCCTTTGCTGGCTGAAAAAAATATAAAAATTGTTTACCCTCATTACTTTCACTAAGCAATGTTAAGATAAGAGCTCATTTTATATATGTGGGGCTTCGCTGGTCTTGACGACTAGAAAGTATAATACTTATGGAGAAAGCACACACTCATATAATTATTTACATACAGATAGTGAAATGATCTTTAGGTTATGGATATATTATTATTGTTAGCACCGCGTCTTACTAACCGTTCGGGTTATACGCACTTACGCTAATGTGTAATGTGTAGGGTGATTGTGAGATGAAATGAAGGACCTACAGTTTAACGTGGAATCCGAACCACGGTGGAGGCCTGACAGTCCTCACATTCACAAGATGTCTTGTCAGAGATGAAGGAAGGGTTTGGTAATCAGATAAATCTGTGCCGGGACCGGGGATTGAACCCCGGTCGCCAGCACAGAAGTCTGACACCTTACCCCTAGACCGCCCGGTCACCTACACACAAGTCTTTTAAACTAACCAAATGGAGTCTTTAAGTGAACAAAAATGTATAGCAAATAACAGCATACTAACTAATAGAGATATTCAATTAATATCCGTTCTGAATTTTTTCCGTTTTGTTTGGTTGCCAGTATTTTAATTGAAAGATAAGAATCGGAGTATTAATAATCATAAAATTAACATCAATTCTTGATTCTTTTGATGCCAGTAGGAGTTGAGGGTATCGAGTTTGACATCTAGTTTTTCTTATAAAATATGGCCTAAGCAAACCTGGTCTGTTTTCATCTCGTCTCTGGCGGCGGAGATGGCATCTTTACAGTCCATCAACAGTGTTTCCAGGAGAGCAATCTTCTCGGTGTTTGTCCGACGCTCTCTTCAGAGATTTCTCCGCCTCCTTCTCAGACAGAAGGAACAACCGAACTCGCTCAGGTTTGGCAGGCACCGAGCGTCCACGCCACTCTACCTCGCTCACCACTTCTGTGCCGCGCTCACGGGTCTGAGCCATCAAGGTCTGTAAATGTGACGTTATATTTAGGGGAAGGCCCCTTTGGGCCCTCAACAATATTCAAGATATGAGGATGTGAAATTATGAAGTTCAGAATTGTAAAATACATAAACTATAAATTTATAATAAAGGAAAGTGATAAAACTAAAGAAAAAGGAAAAATAAACTATTAAGAGTAAATTTGATGAAGAAAGCCCACCTAGGGAAAGAGGAAAAATGTGGGAAGAGTCCAATGCACAAAGGTTACATCTTCTTCCTTTCTTCTGTCTTCTATAGTAGAAGTAGTCACACACACATTTTATCACTTTCCTTTATTATAAAATTATCTAGCCATTGGGCCACATCATTTTTAAACTATAAATTTAAAATCTTGGTTAATTTTTGAGCATTTATAAGGGTTACTAATGGTTTATCCTAACCTAATTACAAAACAAACCTAACAATTCCACCCCAGACCATTAATTTACACCTTGAAGAGAACACTATTAAGCTTTAAAAATAAATCACACCAAATGTGGGAAAGTTAACCAACCTGCTATTATGCTTATCGTATTTTCTAAAACTTGGATGTGACCAATTTTTGTATAACCAAGACAATCTTAACTAGTAAAATAAAACAATTTTTAATTACATGTTTTACCCAATTTTGGAATTGCAAAACACTACAACAAACTAAATTTATGATTTTATGCATTGAAATAAGGTAAATTTAACAAGCAATATACCTATTTCAACGCATAAGTCGTATCTTGTTTCTCAGTCCAAAAAGTTGGTATCATTGGTTTCTTCGCATAATGGTCACACCCTGTGTTTCAGTCTTGGTTTATTACCCATAATTTAACCCGCCTGCCAACTCCTTTCTACAAACCACTCAGCTGCACTCAAGGAATGAAGGGGGTGAGGGAGAAATTGCTCGCTTCGTTTTGACCTTGAGTTGATCAGACTTATTTTCTCATAGTGATTTCTTCACTGTTTTGTTGCCCAGGCTATTTATAGACGGGCACACTGAACCGGCCAGTACAGTCTCTGCGTGCTACAAAATATTCCTTGGGATCTGGCGTTTTTTCTATGTAAAATGTTAGGTAGAGCATACAATACAAGAACAGTTTTTGAAAGGAAAATTTTAGAAGAAAAACATGCATTATATTTGGGCCAATACAGCGTTAAGTAAAATAATTTTTTTTAAGCTTCCCGTAATGGTTGCACCCTATTTTCCCCCCAATAATTAGGTATCAAAATTGTGACGATTATACGGTGAAATACGATAGCTCATATTTGTTATCAACTTTACTTTTTNGGGGGGGGGGAAGTGGGGGGATTAGCTTTCAACAACTGCTAGCTTAAGATTTACCAATAAAATTATGGGTCTAAGATAAGCATTTATTTATAGTCATCAATTTTTGTCATTTTGAGCTGTTAACTTAATTCAATTAAAAATTAGTGTTCACATGACAAAATCCAATTATTTTATTTAGCATAAATCAAGGTCTCTAGCGATAGAGCCCCACAGATCCAAGTTGACTGTAGGTTTTACATATCAACCTAATTTTGTCGACCTGAGGAACGAAGTAACTTAGCAAAGCGCCCTGAGGGGGGACGTACATCAAGGTTAGCAAGCAGATCTCCTTGTCCATGACTCCTGAGCTCCAGCAAGTCATCCATGGCACCGTCATCTCCGATATTGTAGGCGCAGTAGCGCAGACTTGGGGAGAGTTCCTCGACCCGCTGCTTGTACAGGATTTGATCCTCCTCGGGCAGGGCTGTAGCCAGCTTCTCGTACACTACCCTGGGACAGGATAGTTGTTGTTTTAGACAACACAAGTTAAATATCTGTCAAATACACTTATTTTCGAATCTAAATGTTCATCTTACTTCTTGAGTTTTAAATCCAAATCATAATCTTACAATACATGCTAAACATAAGAAATTAGCTTTCCTTCATATGTATTAAATCCTCCCCCTTTAGTATCAATTTTGTTCAAATGTTCACATAATACTTAACCCTTCCCCTGGTGCGGATGGCGAACAACGTCTATGGTTGGCCAATCGTTCCCCCGACGCAGCCGTGAATCAATGTTTATGAACTTTTAGCCAGTCCAAATATTTAGTATTGAATCTGATAGACGGAGCTACCAGTTCAATGCCATACTATGACCACAAATAAAGTAGTAAACGAGAAAAATATATTACTGGCAAAAATATTTGTCGGGTAAGAATGGTTGTGTTGAAAAGCCGTAATGTTACTCTTTCAGGGCCATTTGCTGATATTGGTAGTTAAAATGAATACATATGCATACCTTGTCTAGATGGTAAAAAATGATGCAGATATGTTTGATATTGATGTACCACCGTTACGGACAGTGTGTCTGCTCCAGCAAATAGAAAAACAAATAATCCACGGACAAATTCAGATTTACAGCCCAACATTTACAGTGTTTTTGGCTGGTACAGGACTGAAAGTTGACAGTCCGGAACAAGATGAGCCATTTTCATAACTAACATATTTGATGGCTGGCGAATTAGTTGGTAATCTCGTGAAGGGAACAAACAGATCCATGCCAAACAATTCTTTCAAATCCCCCAATTGTCTCCCTATTCTAGGGATGTACACTTCAAGGATGTGACTCTGTGCAATGCGTAAGTTTTTAGGAATGTTACCCGCCTCGGTGGCGTAGTTGGCTAACGCGCTTGTCATGTTGAGCTCGACCGCTGAGGACGGGGAGATCGAGGTTCGAATCTCGGTCGGGTGAACTGGGGGGGTGGTTTTTCCTAAATGGTTTTCCACTCTCCCTCCACGCAAATGCGGGTTCACTTCCTCTAATTCAACCTTCCCAATTCCTAATCCATTAGAGTAATTAGTACTTAAAGCGTATAACCCGAACGGGTAGTAAGAAGCGGTGCTAAATATTATTAATTTAGGAATGTTTTAGGCCCGGGTTTGATAGAAGTCCTGAAATACAAAAACAACCGGCAAGGAGGGTTGAACGAATTTCCAAGTTTTTCCATTTGGCCGATACTTTATCTCACTCCAGCGTATTGTGAAGACATACTATATAAAATTTATCCTTTATTTGATAATAATTATGTGCAGCCGCAAGTATTTAGAAAGAAAAAAAAAAATGTGGGAGGAAGAGAAAGATATAAAAAACGGGCACATTAAGGCTTCCATTTGTAAAATAGGCATTAAACACCGAAATAGGCATTTATAGGCACTATAAATGTTATCACATTATCTTCGCAATCTTTGAAAATAAACTTATACCTCAACAGCCTACTTTTCAAAGAACAGGATTTAAAAAGGCATTTAGGGCAAAATCCGCCCTCTATTTATAACATTAATCAGATAAATGGTAGATTAATAGTCTGAAGTCTGATAGTTCAGTTTATCATCTAATGGTTTTTGGCTAAACCACCGATAAGCAATAATTTGTTTAAAATTTGAAGGTAAAAATGAGTTATTTTTAAAATCTTGGATGGGATGTTTTTCAAATCTCACCATCCTTCGTGATTCGAAGAAACCATTCTTAATATTGAGTCAAGTATGTGAAATGAAGTGTACTCCCCTAGGAAATAAAATGATAAACTCTGCCAGAACTCACTGAGCATTCTTGAGGTTCTCCATGGCGGGCCGCCACAGCTGAAGTTCAAACTGCAACGAGCCGGTTATCCACGCAACATAAGCCTTAGCCTCCAGTTTAGAGCGCGCATCACACTTACTGCTCTGTGCACACAAAACGCATCATGACAATAATTTACAATTCACCTTTCACAGTAATCTTGGGAAAAATGATATGTTAAGGCAGACGCAACAGGTTAATTGACATTATTAGCTGTAATACCAACCTCACACAAACTCTGGAGTTGCAGAGCGTAAGTGGTGGCCTTTCGCAGTCTGGACACCAGGTGAAACTTCTTTCGAGGTTCGGTGTTGGCTTCTTGCCTTAGCTGCATTGCATAGCTCCACGCTCGCTCAGACATCATAAGAGGAATGTACAGGTATCTGCAACATTGCAGGGTATCGTGATTATACTTTAACAATGTCACCTCAGTTCCACAATAACCCGTACTGATTGGCACGATGACTAAACATCATCCTCATCTTTGATGGTTTGCCTATTACGAGAATGCTAATTATCAAATCCTGTTGAGTTAACTAGTAGTTTGTGTTTGCTGAATTGTTTCCTACGCTCCCCTGACACAAATGTGAGTACATTTTCTCCCAATTCTACCTTTCCTATTACCCGCCTTGGTGGCATAGTTGGCTAACGCGCTTGTCATGTTGAGCTTGACTGCTGAGGACGGGGAGATCGAGGTTCGAATCTTGGTCGGGTGAGTTGAGTTTTTTTTTTCCTAAATGGTTTTCCACTCTCCCTCCACGCAAATGCGGGTTCACTTCCTCTAATACAACCTTCCCAATTCCTAATCCATTAGAGTAATTAGTACTTAAAGTGTATAACCCGAACGGGTAGTAAGACGCGGTGCTAAATATATCTATCTACCTTTTCATCCCTATTCCATTAGCTTGGCCTAAATAAATGTTGATTCCCCAGTAGAGTAATAAGATATGGCACGAAAATTAATTTTTTTTAATAACAAATAAGTGATTATTTATTTGTGCACTCTGATAACAGTGTTGTCTGTAAATTACCTAAAAACAATCTTATCTAAAGAAACAGAATGAGGATAAATATATATTTTTTTAAAAAGCTAGATTTTCCCCCAATAAAGGATGATAAAACCAATCTATTTGAACCCCCACTCCCTCATATAATGAACTAAACTGCGGCATCTAAATTATAGTATTGTTATTAAATATAACTTTTCCAAGCATTGCATTAGATTAGCTTGTATATAAAATTAGGGACGAATAAGCAGGTTTTTTTTTATGTTTGGTCAGGTATTTCCTGCACATCTGGAGGACATTTACTTGTTGATGAACTTAAGGGTGTATGACCCAAAATTAATAATATTATATATATATTAGTAGGTCTTATTAAACCAAACTTGGATCAGTGTATAAAATATAGATTAAATGTATATTTTAAGCACAGTGTTTACCCAAAGTGTGAAATTTTAGCATCTAGTGTAACAATTTTAAGGAAAACCATATGGTGCAAAGATTTTATATTTGTTATGTTAGAAGTACTTGAGGAGGTTTATTAATATGAAATATTATTTAAATGAACCTTCAATTAATAAGCGTAAAAAATTGCCAAATAAATGCAATATTCAATTAATCATTTTGTATACTTAAACATGTGCAATAAATGGGAAAAGCAAATCAATAAATGCCGACTTCTTTTAACTTTAAAATGGTACTTCATTCACAATAATATTCAATCTGAAACGCGTGAAAATTGATACAAGCTGAGGTGCTACATATTTTGCCCCCGGATTTTGAAAATATATCTGATACAACCCCGCAGTACCCGAAACAGAACGGCCCGGTCAAAGTAGAGCAGACAACTCATCCCTTCTCACTCCAAGTCACCAGCTGTCTGTCCTTGAAACCATAAATCTGTCACCAGTGGGTTAGGCATCTTTGTGAGGCTTATTGCCGTGACCCGTCACCATCTCTCTTTAGGGTGTCACCTGGCTCTCCACCGTTTCCAAGTCAGTGTAGCGAGTGCGACGATTGATGGAAAGATTTGTTTCAGTGTGGCTGAGTGTAATTGCCTTTAATGTCTTTAAGGATGTGTGAATCGTAATAATAGTGGAAAGAACATTTTTACTATTTAAAAAAATGTCCCTGTAAAAGTTTAAAGTTCTGGTTAATTGGGTGGCAGGATAGATCAAATGTTTATGATGTTTATGCCCAACCACCGGTATGATGCGTGTGTTTTTTTGAAATAACACTTGATTTGGTCAGGCCAAAACGTTAAATTGATTGTAACCCACTCTTTCTCCCTTCCCCACTTGCTCCACCAATACCACACAAGATGGTTGTCACAATAGATAACTAGCGCGGGGTATTTAAAATAAGTCAATGCTCTCGGATATTTTTTTATAATGTGGAAAAATTTCACCCTGCTTATATTGTTTCATGATTACAGTATTATATTTCATTTTTTGAGTAAAACAACAGTTTCTCAGAATTTTTTTGTTATAATTTACGAAATCCCCAACTTATTCCCGTTTTTTTCCCCGTTCCACTTCAAATTCAAGTTTTATCGGATGGTAGACTGCCCGAGTCATGTTGCCACAATGGCCGAAATAAATAATAGCCCTATAATTGTATTTATATTCTTAGTTCATTTAAATATTAATATAGCTTAAAGATAAATTATACAATTATCCATCAGAAAGTCCATTTGGAAGCTTTTGATAACTTATAAAATTAACTTATAAATATTAATAAATCCCATTTAAGAGCATTTCTAGAATGCCAAATTTTAGTAAATTTCCGATCAATGTTAATGGTTGAAAGTGGTTTTCCTATAAAAATCAAGGTTTAGCTCTCACTTATGATTTGGGGTGGAAACCAATAATCCTTATGGATACTCAAGATTCGAGGATCTGAGGAAAAAATGGCTTAAATATTGTAAAATTTTTATTTTTTTCAAAATTATGAATTGGGATTTGTTTTATAGAGCTAATACCGCATACCAATATAATTATAGGAAAAACTCAAAAACCAGACCATTGATTTAAGACTTGAACACATTTTAGCAGACAAATTTTAACATGGAACACAACTTGTGGATGTGGGGAATGCCAGGCCTCCACCGTGGTTTGGATTACACGTTAAACTGTAGGTCCTCCATTTCATCTCACAATCACCCTACCATTACACATTAGCGTAAGTGTGTATAACCCGAACGGGTGGTAAGACGCGGTGCTAATAATAATAACATGCAGGCAGCAACCTAGTCAGTTACTGCAAAGTCATGCTCTAGTGTGGTTGGGTTGAATTTTTCACTGTTATGATAATCAGATTCTGACATAAATTTTGCTTGAGGAACTGTCAGCAATTGTTTATGATCACACTACGTAGTCTACAGGTTTTGTGGGTTAACATAGATTAAAAACTGTACCAAACAGGGCACTCTTTTAGTACATATTTAAGACCCTTGTTAAGGTGTCGCTTTCAAAAAAAAAAAATGCTATTCTTGACAATATAAAATGTCAACCTCATAACATCAGTCAACAGAAATAATCAAGGTGCCAACATTTACAATTTCATTACCGCTACAGCAACAAGAAAAACTTTGACGGGAGTTGACATTGCACACGGGCTCGGAGAAAACATCTTGTAAGTAAAATAGGCAATGTAAAGATCCAGGCGTCGAGGATGCTTTTAATCAATGTTTTTCCATTGTATATAAACGAGGTACGGTATCCATTTAAGTGCTATGCTATGCTAAAAACCAGGCCAGAAGGACTGGCCAAAAAAACACTTTGCTTAATTAGGCCAAACTGATCTAGACCCAGTGTGTTCCATTTAATCAGAATCTACTGTATCAAGATCATATGAAATTTTTGAAGTTATTAACAAAATACCATATGAAAGTTTAGTTTTGTCATGAATTGTAAAAATATTTATTTTTTACATTGACATTTTTGTCCTCTATTTCGGCTGGGGACTAGTAATTTTACCTGCCGGCTATCACATTTTTTAAATGGTTTGTAGCCGTTAATAACATGCTACAGTATTATTTCTAAAGTATTATTTTATTGACATTGACAGGGCCTCCAGAACCTCTCTGAAAGGGTGGTCTAGGGGCCTTACTTGGGATAATTTAAAACTCTGGATGACCCTGGAAACTATCTAAACGAGGTTTATTCTTTCTATATTAGCACTCTTACTTACGCATCTACAATACCCCCTGTTTCCAGTAGTTCCTGGGAATTATTACTGTACACCAAATGTTGAGATAGGTCAAATACACTAATTTACAAATTTAAATCTTCGTTTTATCTTCAAATTCCAAAAATGTTATTTTTATTAGAATTGTGTAAATGATTATAAACATAACAGGAAACAGGAATATAACAGAATTTAATAGAAAGTAGAAATAATAATTCAATGTTTAATAATAATAATAATAATTCAATGTTTAATAATAATAATAATAATAATAATAATAATTCAATGTTAAATAATAATAATAATAATAATTCAATGTTAAATAATAATAATAATTCAATGTTAAATAATAATAATAATAATAATAATAATAATGGTGGCGCCGCCGCGTCTTACTACCCATTCGGGTTATACGCACTTACGCTAATGTGTAATGGTAGGGTGATTGTGAGTTGAAATGGAGGATCCTACAGTTTAACGTGGAATCCGAACCACGGTGGAGGCCTGGCATTCCCCACATTCATAAGATGTCTTGTCAGAGGTGAAGGAAGGATTTGGTGATCAGATAAATCTGTGCCGGGACCGAGGATTGAACCCCGGCCGTCAGCACAAAAGTCTGACACCTTACCCCTAGACCACCAGGTCACCCCCGCCTGCATGTTATCTTTGTTATCAGCGTCTACATCACCTACATACAGTTAGTTTGTTGTCTAGTTACAGCCTTCATTGCCTCAATCAATCGGTGAGTTAGCCCAAATAAACAAAAACAAATCAAGCTAAACACGCGGTTTGCTCCTGTGCTTCAAATGTTGTCCCAAATAAATGTTTCCCCCAATTAGCTGGAGTCCAATGTATGTCCGTGTAATGCAACTTCTCTCATTATTCTGAATAGCTTTAGTTTAAGCAAAACCCTTTTTTTATTTTTGAGTAAATATAAACACTATCCTTTGTGTTTAAAAACTGGTTAACTAAATCAAATAAATAATTAAAATCGATGAAAAGTAGATCGGCAGTTAAGAATATTTTGATGAACCTTGGCAACCATATTTTTTTAGAGATCTGATGGTATCAAATGTTGATTGTTAGAGGATATATTATTACTATCAGCATACCTTTCGTCTTTTAACATGGCCTCATTGATATCTTTCCTCTTGAAATGGCGTCTGTCCCCTTGAGTAGTATGAAGCACTTTACGCAGCCTTCGGATTCGGCGAGAGCAGTAACCCCTGTGGACAATGGACAGCACACCATATTGGTATCAGTCACAAGGATACTTTAAAATGTCGGGTGAGGAGGAGTTGCCAACATTTAGCATAGATACTCCCTTTATCTGCTACAGTACTACAGTAGCTCCATGACTTCTTTGGTGCTGACTGACAGCTCACAGCTGACTTCTGACAGTCAACATTTAGGTATATAATACATAAATTTTGACCGTCAAAAGTGACAGCTGCTAAAAACATGTTTTTGCAGATCATATGATTCGGCGTAGAGATACAAAATTTGGTCTGGTAACTTTTTAAGGCCGTCGGCTGTCAGCTGTGAGCTGTCAGTCAGCACCAAAGAAGCCATGGGGCTATTGCACTACTACTAATAATAATAATATTAATATTTAGCACCGCGTCTTACTACCGGTTAGGGTTATTCGCTTTAAGTACTAATTATGCTACTGGAATAGAAATTGGGAAGGTTGAATTAGAGGAAGTGAACCCACATTTGCGTGGAGGTAGAGTGGAAAACCATTTAGGAAAAAACCACCCTCAGTTCACCTGACCGAGATTCGAACCTCGATCTCCCCGTCCTCGGCGGTCGAGCTCAACACGACAAGCGCGATAGCCAACTACGCCACCGAGGCAGGTGTCTTTCTCTACTGAATTTGGTGTATCCATTGAAGATTGGTGCAATGAGGGTTTATTAAATGTGTAAGCTCTTGTGATTGACAGGCACAGTTTCTCTTAGCTGTGATGTGAAAAAGCTTTAAAATTAAGGAAAAATGTAATGTTTCCTCCAAGTGATATTATTTATTTATAAGGTAAGTAAGTGGTATGGCATCCATTTAATACTTGGGTTAATGACTCAAAACTAATTTTTGTCTTGTTTACATGATTACTACTATTTGGTTTTTAATTTGTTTCTCACTTCAGAAATTAAAAAACTTCTTCAAAAATAAATTGTTAGTTCAATAGATTATTTATTAGCTACTAATTCTAAAGCGAAAGAAAACTGGTTTTTAAAACAATGATATGAAATTTATCCGGCAAACAAAGTAAAATAAGTGTCAGTGTAGCAAAATTAATGTATTATTATTATTATTATTAGCACCGCGTCTTACTACCCGTTCGGGTTATACGCACTTACGCTAATGTGTAATGGTAGGGTTATTGTGAGATGAAATAGAGGACCTACAGTTTAACGTGGAATCCGAACCACGGTGGAGGCCTGGCATTCCTCACATTCACAAAATGTCTTGTCAGAGGTGAAGGAAGGGTTTGGTAATCAGATAAATCTGTGCCGGGACCGAGGATTGAACCCCGGCCGCCAGCACAGAAGTCTGACACCTTACCCCCTAGACCGCCAGGTCACCCAAAAGTAATGACCCGTTAAATACCATTAGCCTGTAAATTTACCTTATCTTAAAAAAATTGTAATCTATTGATTTAAAAGATTCAACTTTAAATGGAAATAATTAAATAGTTTTCAATATTTGATGAAATAATAACAACGAAAAAGAGAGAAAGAAATGGCATAACTTAATGTTTAACTTGAAACCAAAATATTTAATAGTAAAAAAAACACCTTAAAAAGGTCAAAAGCACTCACAGCTCTGGTTTCATTGAAATGTTATGAATTTGCAATTAAGGCGCGGCCTGTGTTTGGTTTTGGCACCATGTCTTACTACCAACCCAGGCTATCCATACTGCTAGTGGAGTAGGGATTATAAAGGTTTGATTTGGAGGAAATGTACCCATATCAGTGTGGAGAGAGTAGGAAACTACCCTCAGTATACCTGACCAGGATTACAAGCTTGACCTCCCCAATCCCTTCTAAATAAGACTATAGACCGGATTGAAGTTTAGTGTTTCAAGTCCACTGATGTGGGGGAGTGAAAAATTAATTTCAAATATTATTGTTGCACAAAACGTTGTCTAAATGTTCCCTTATGTTTGTTTCTGAGAGACAGTGACTTCCAACACCAAACAGATTGCTTTGTCCTTTTACAGGTCTGGGGGATTTCAAAATATTACAAATTCCTGGTCTTAATGGTAGTAGAGTACCTGTACAATATGAACTTAAGTTAATTTGGTGATAGACCTAACATAGAGACCTGCCTCGGTGGCGTAGTCAGCTAGCGCGCTGGTTTTGTGTTGAGCTAGACTGCCAAGGACAGGGAGATTGTGGTTGGAATCTCAGTCGGGTGAACTGGGGGTGGTTTTTTCCTAAAATGATTTTCCACACAAATGCAGGTTCACTTCCTCTACATTCAACCTTTCATATTCCTAGCCCATTAGCGTAATTAGTACTTAAGCGTATAGCCCCGAATGGGTATTAAGATGTGGTGCTAAGTAAAAAATAAATAAAAAATCTATCAAAGAGATTCAAAATTTGAAAGATGATATAAACTCCAGATAAACAAGGCAAAAAAATGAGATTGTCTAAAAGTATTACATTTACTGACCTGTATCTCTGGTAATCACTGTGTCGCAAGCCATGTTGTTGTTGAGCATCTTTAATAATCTTCAATACTTAGAAAAACTAAGGAAAATAAATTTAGAAAACTTAGAAAACTCAAAAGTAAAGCTTAGGACATTTGACTAAGTTATAGTACTATGATGATTAGAGACCCTATAAATTTGATCTTATTAACATTATTGGATGTAAAAGAATATTTTTATAAATTCTCATATTGATAATCTTAAAAACATTCATTTGGCCACTCGCAGTGGTGTAGCAAGGCGACATGGAGAGAGAGAGAGAGAGAGGGGGGGGG
>CABFVX010004158.1:59204-70743 GCA_902151425.1 Timema shepardi | reverse complement strand
TGAGAGAAGGCAAATGTATTTTGAAACGGTAGTATACACTATTTAACTAAACATCACACAACTCGCCATCTAGTAGCATCACTACATATTATAACGAATGTTTCCGGAGACAGCAAAACACATTTTAATAAATGGTCTAAAAATTAACTTTACAAAAAGTCATTTGGCCTAAANCAGCAAAACACATTTTAATAAATGGTCTAAAAATTAACTTTACAAAAAGTCATTTGGCCTAAAGTCGTTTGGCCTAAAGGCATTTGGCCTAAAGTCATTTGGCCTAAAGGCATTTGGCCTAAAAGGCATTTAGCCTAAAGGCAGTTGGCCTAAAGGCATTTAGCCTACACTTTAGGCCAAATGACGGGTACCCAAAATAACCAGTCTCTAAATGTAGCCTATTGATCTAATTTTTTTTCTGTCTTACTACCCCTTTGGGTTCCCTACGCTGATACAAATGTTAATTCACTAAAAGATCTAGAATTTGTGTTTGGTTAATAGAATAAAGAAATACTATCTCAGTTGCAAGATTTAATTTTGCCACAGAAAAAGGCAATTTGTTCAGGTGTGACTGCTGTAAACTTGTTACTCTGTCAGAGAGGAACGCCAAGCAAATATTCTCTAAATTAGTGATTAGTCTTAATACAGGGAAGGCTGACTTGTTTTTGTGTCTGGTATTATATAAAGTCTCATTTAAAACATATTCGTTTCCCTTTTTTAAAAAAAAGTGGGTGTAAATGTTCGTTCCTGAGGAATTTTATAGTTTTAAGTCTCTTTTAAAGTAACTAAGCTCTAATTTTATTGTGTTGTGATTTTTACCTTTTGGTTGAGTTGGTTCATTGGTTATGTGCAAGTTTTCTCGATGTTGTCTTTATGAAATGTTAAAAGACTATTTAAACAATTCTCTGGTGAACCTTGATGCTGGAAGACTCGAGCACAACAAACCAATAATCATAATATTCATGTATCAAGTGCTTTAATGAATTTATGACTGATTAAGTTATACTATTTGGTAGAAATTTTATTGCAAAATTCCCATTTTTAAAGACAGTGAAATTGTTTCCAACCTAAGTATAATTTTATTTAAGTTTGTTAATGGAAAATGGGATACTAAACTTAAATTGTATTTAATATTTTGTTCCAGCACACTAATAAGAGGTATATTCCGTTCACGATAGGTATTTACTTGGATCACAGTTCGAAAATCATATGGTTAGGTTTTGGGTTGCCAACATTTATAAAAGATCACAATTTTGTTATAAATATGAAGATCTTTAATTACCTGTTATATATTACATTTAAAATAATGTAAACTTAAGTTTTCTCATACTATTTCATTTTTTAATAATTTATTTTTATCCAACTCGAAACAATATTTTAAACATAATTAAAAGCACTTATTCTTAGTTTTGGAACAATATTGAATATATGTAATATAGTGCATACATCAATACCTTTTAATACAGGCATCGTATTTACTTGGAAAAGAGAAAATTGTTGTCATTTTTTTACATACAATAAATCATTTTATTATTTTACCGTATTTTGAAATATTTCACTGAATAAAATATTTTCATCAACTGCGTGTCCGCATCATTGTAAAAAAAACTTGTTTACCGTTATGTTCAATCATATGGTTTAGATTCGTCAGTGGCCATTTTGAGGCTATGTTCGTTAGAAGTTTTTGTGAAAGTGGTGTGAATTACAGTCATCCAAAGTGATAGATGCCAGCTGTTGGCGTAGTGATATATTAGGGACTACTTCTAGTAACATTTCGAGCTGTCATCCAGGTAAACTTAGCTCGTGAATGACATATATATGCCTAGGCCACAGATAAGTAAGAAATAGACACTCAACGTTACGGGGGTTTGCTGCGCTCCTTTTGCCAGCTTGAGTCCTTCAACACTGGGCTTCGCTAGTGTCACTGCTGGGTGATGATAGGACTAGCTGCAGTGATCCTAGTGGTGAAGAACTCAAGCTGCTAAAAGGAGTGTAACCATTTTAACCTGGAGCTCGAGTGTCTGGGTATATTGTCTGTAGCCTAGGCACAATAGAATTAATTGCTAAAAGTAGCGATGAGATAGGCACTAAAATTAAATTACTCAAAAATTGAAGAGATTCTAGAAGAAAACATGATTTGTGCCGTCTTTGAATAGTCCATCCAAGGACCCTCCCTCGGAAGCCAAGTGCACTTGAAAGTTGCAATGGTGTTGACTTAAAAGACAGAAGTAATTTTTTATGGTGTCCAAATTCTCTTCACGTGTACAATTATACACCCCTTATTGTGCATTTTACTAAGGGACACACATACAAATTGCCCTTCATCGTGGAGACTACTTTAGCTAAAATAGTGTTTTATTGATACACACTATTAAATATATGGTTTGGGAATTGAATAAAAGAGCCTACACAAACTGTTAAATAAAACTAATTATGCTGTGATCTTTGCTCATATATAATTGCTCAGTTATTTAGTGTGATCCAAGGACAGGATTACTTTTTTTTATTCCTAGGCGGGTAAAAAAATTCAGGAAAATAGACCATCTTTAAACGCCAACAGGGAAAAATAACAATTTTCATACGAATAACAAAGCCAAGTTTATAAATTAAATATAGTCGTCTCAATACACAAAACATACCCTTTTAGTCTTGCCTCAATAATGATTTTTATCTTAAGTAGCTTAGTATGTCTTACCCATGGTTATGTAAGGTTTCTTGGTAAGTTATGCCTAGGCTCTATAATATTCCAACCATTACATGAACATTGTGCAGTTATTGAATAAAATTACATATTTCAAGGGAAAAGCACTTAACCTAATTAATATGTTAAGTGTTTTCATTGCTGTTACTAAAGTAAACCCCTAATGTCTGTTTGCACATAACATGGCAGTGTTTTTTATTACCCCTTGAGACCAGTTGTCTTTAAATAGAGTTTCTGAAGGTGATAATAAAAAATAACATATTCACTCAATCAAAATATATCCTTTTTCTGAGTATTTTTTAATCATTCTATCGAATTGTACTTTTGTAAAACGCGATTGTGTAGAGCGCACAAAACAAATATTTATTTTGCTTTGTTTGTGGATACGTGTTCAAGTTATAAATACAGAGCTGTTGAAAGTTAAGTTGCCAACCATGTAAAACATACTTTCTAGAATTAAATTGAAATTATTACAGTTTAAATAACTTTTGAACATCTTTTTGATTTATTTTGTTTTAAACTACAATACGAATAAGAAAACATTTTAGGTGAGCGCAAATCAAGGCTAATATTTTGAAAATAAAGAAGATTAAAAGTGTTCACGAAATGTATAAATTGTGGCAACATTTTAAAAACAATCATGATAGTACTTCAGGTTGAGAAAAGTAATTAAAAGCCTAAAGTCAACAGTTTTGAAAATTTTCCGTTCCCGGGGGAAGTTATTTCCCACCCAAAAATGTCCTCAAGTCAAAATGCTATTCCCACACAGGCTTACTTTTTTTGATCAAATTATAAGATACATAATTTTTCTAGCATCTATTCTGAAGTTTACGATTAGAGCCTATAACAAAAAAAATAATAATTCTAAATTAAAAACATTCCTAGAAAACTCACCTTACTGGTATTTTTAAGCACAGGTAGTACTATAGTACGATTTTGGTAGGAAGAACAGTAGAAGTTAGTTACTAAAGTTACTAAAACAAGTTTAATATTTCCATACATCAAGTCATGTTATCTGCAGTTGTTACTTTTGATCAATATTATCAATTAAAACAAATAGTATAGTAAAATGTTATCAATGTTGGCTGTAAAAACATAGGTTTGAATTTTCTCTACTGTTCTTTCTACCAAAATCAGGGTTTAGTTAATCAACATGAAAGGTTAGGTTTAGTTCATTTCTTTTACTGACAACATTAATGTGTGCCATAAAAAATATTATCATGCGCCAAAAGATTTCCTACACTGTTGAGATATGTGATGCTCTCTTCAGGTTGTTTTGTTGGCAAATGTTAAATTTTGTTTAAAGATAGTACAGTTAAGCCTAATAAAATAATTATCATTTACCAACTGTAGGTCTAGTACTTAAAAAACTGCTGTAATTGTAGACACTGAATATTAGTAAATATGTAAAATTATGATTGGGCCAGGCCTATAATCTAAAGTGTCAACTGTTCCATGAAAGTTTCGGTCCATTAGGTGGGTAAAAGAATAAATTTTATGGTTTTGAAATTGTTGACAAAGTTTGTTTTGATATAATTGGAAACTTCATAATCTTGTGTGTATTGGGGCTAGAAAACATAGGCCTATCTCTAATAATTGGACACCGAAAAAAAAAAAAGATCCCACCCTTGCTTCATACAATCTCTCCCCCCCCCCCCAATTTCTCTAAATATGCAGACATCTTTTACATTATTTAGTAACTATCTGAACGTTTTCAGCTTTGGGATTCAGCACTGGATTGTAATACGTGTTGTGAAGCAACTTGTGAACTAGTCAACAGGACGTCTTATTTAGAGATCTACATGCGATTTAATTCAGTTTTAAATCCATAATGCCCTATTTATTTATTTACCAAAAATACTGTTATCTGCTTTAAAGCAAAATTGATAGTTTATTAATTATACCACTATAGATTAGCTACTTATGATGCCATGAATAAAACACTGAAAATTCAACCAGTTTTTCATTTTAACAAGAATTTAAGAAATATCCACCAGCTGTACCCTACGCCAGCAACACGTTTGATTTGAGTGTGTGGTAAAGTGCGTAGTGCGCAGGCTATTCAGTAACGACCATGGTCTACAAAAATTGAATGATTTGTGTCAAATCTTGATTATTTTACAATTGAAAGTGTTTCATACCCATCAGTTAATTAATTTCACCAAATGAAAATTTTAATGGTTCTCGCTTATGTTTAAAACCTTTAAATAAGATAGTTTAAACAAAAAACTGTTAACATTTTGATTTCAAGAGTTCTAATTACTAACACATACCTTGGCTAGTTGTAAAACTTTTTTTCCACTTTAATAACATACAAAAAATGTACTCCCTAAATAGGGCTGTGACTAGAAACATATTTGCTCAATATAAATTATATACCCCAAGCTAAATATAGGTCTGTATCAAATTCTTTTTACCCTTAATAAAGGATTTCATCTATCCAGGAATGTATTTTATTATTTAAATAAAAATCGAGCTTTTATTAAAAATATATATTTATAAAAAAATACACACATCACGTAAATGAAAGAATAAATTTGGATAACTTCTTGAACTTTGGCGATAAGATCGAATGCCAAAATGTGTTTATATAAAGTCCTTCAGTTTGTTGCCAGTCACGCAGCTTATTTGCGCAAGCGCAGTTCAGTCAGTACACATCTGTTAGCCTCGTTGCAGACTATTTCATTTTACTTTTATGCAATAGAAAACAAATTAAATGCCAAAGGAAAAATATCCTAGTAAATAAAATAATGAAGTGGCGATCAATATGATTACAATATTAATAATTAGAAATTAGTTAATATTTAATAAAAACACGCCTACTTGCCTTGACGAGGCTGAACATTATTTGACACGGTGGTTGATATTTGTCCGCTAACCACAATATAATGGGGTGTTTTGATTTAGAAACAACACTGAGAACCCGTATACAAAGGTGCGAATGTTTGAAATCAGAAGTGCGATGAAACCATGATGTGAGGCATCTCGCAGCCGCTGTGCACATGGTCCATCACCTGTTCTTTCAGTCGACACACCTGTTCCTTCAACTTGTGAACGACACCACCAAGTTCAGTGTTCTCACCCTTCAATAATTTCACTTTGTCCTCGAGTCGGGAAATACGCTCCAGTTTCCGCCGCCGGCACTTGGAGGCGGCTATCCTGTTTCGCTGTCTCTTCCTCTCCAGTTTTATTTTCTCCTGACACTCCATGTTGATTGGGGAGAGGGGCGGCGTCGAACCGAGACTGGGGACTGTCTGGGGCTCGTCCTTCACCACGACAGAGTCCGGGGGTGAGAGAATGTTGTATCCTGAAGAAGAGAGAGGCGGGAACGTGATCGGTTGATTCCCACTCCCGTGAGATTCCAGCGTCGTGTAAGTCGCACCAGGACCGTCCAAGGTGTGCAAACTGCTGGATCCGCTCATCTGGCTCGAGTCGCTGGTGTGCAACTCATTCAGAGCGTCGACGAAGCCGCGTGCGTATAGTTCCTGTTCCTCCGTCACGGTGCGTGTGAACAACATAGGCGTGTTCGGGGTGGGCGTCGTGGTCACTAGACCGTTCTGCTGCGCTATTATCAGCTTCTCGAGCTCAGGAGAGCCGAGTTTAAGCATCTTAAGATCCGGCGAGGAAAGTACAGGGGCCGCCGTCACAGCGGGGTTGAACTTTGGACGCTTGGCGTTGTTACGACCAGAGCCGAGGTTCAGATCCAGCGTCATGCTCCGCTTCAATTGGTTAACGTCACCACCTAGTCGATGGTGGAACGACAGGGACTGATCTTCGTAAAAAGTAGTCTCCATCTTAGGAGCGGCGGTGTTTAACAAGCGATTAAGCTTGAGTCCTGGGAGTCTCTGTGGGCCCGCCACCTTGCACAACACACGTCACTGTCACAACATGAACTGCCTGAACTATAACGACCACAACAATGAGTCACCACTTGGATCAATACGTCCTAAAACAACCGAGCTCAATACACGAGCGCGCACATACACACGTCTCTGTATTCACGATATAAAAACACAAAGTGAATGCTTTCAACTTGGTTACAACAGCTTATATTCCGTGAGTCATTTAGAGTTATTTAGAGCCATGACATCACTAAACCTCGGTTTCATTGGCTGACGATGACGGCACTTGTTTTCCCCGAACACTGGTGCTAGAATATCATTGGATGAAATGCAAGCGGTGTCGTCACGAGACTACCAGGAATATATGCGCATGCGTATTATGTGGTAGATAGTGCTGGTGTAGTGGTGTTGCCAATCTTAAAAAATGAACTCGTCCTTCATCTTTAGGCGTAAAAAAAAAGAAATCAATTTAATTAAGTTTTTTGTTTATGCTAAATATTGAGACTGAGAAGTGTCAAGGTCAGGAATGAAAACAATCACTTTTAAAAAAAAAAATTAACTTGTGTTATAAAAAAATTCCTACAAAAGTTGGTCTTTAATGCAACTCTGAATTATTCAAACCTGCTTCGTTTATTTGAGGAAAATTAACATAACTTTTCAAGTGTTGTCAAGTTTTATATTCCTGTTTATTATTAACAATTAATACTTGCAATAAACGATAACTTGTAAATAAATAATATACTTACAGGCTTAAAACAAAATGCTTACACTTGTAAATTGATATCTTTGTGTGTTTCAAGGTTATCCTAGAGCAAGTACATGCCAGTAAGGAGACGGGCTCACGAAATTAGATTACCATACTAATGACCAAATATACTATTGAGATTATACAACATTGATTAAAAAGTCACTAAATTTGTTTTACCTATGTTGAAATTAACATGATCTATTAATCAATGTTGCCAACACAATTAGGATACTATTTTTATAAGGATTGTATTCAAATAAACAGGCCTAGGCGATTAATCCAAACTCAATCTTTTCTTAAAAATCAAATATGATATACTGGGATCCAAACCAAGGTCTTTTGTGTAGTCTAAAATTTAAATTCTGAAACACCTAAGCTTGCCCACATTTTATATTTTAGCAGGACATCCTACTACCCATTTAACTTATATGCTTGAATACCAATTATGCCAATGGGTTAAGAATAGGGAATGTTGAATTTACAGGAAGTGTACCCACATTTGTGTGGAGAGAGAGTGGGAAACCACTCTCAGTACACTCAACCAGGATCGAACCACAATCTCCCGGTCAGCGGCAGATAATCTAGTCTATTGTGAGAGTGGCGTCTTAGACCATGCGGCCAATGAAGCGAGTTCTTGACCACTTTGATCAATGGCTTATCTTTTATAGGAAATTACTAATGAATGTAGTCATGGCGGTCTACTTTACACTGGAGTCCATAAATATTGCTTTCATTGTAAGTTGAGAGTTGCAAGATAGCATGGTTAGCATGGTTAGCATGGTTAGCATGCATGCAAGTTAGGTCTTGTGATATAGTGGACTGTCACTGACAGGGAGATGGGGGTTTCAAATCTGGTTGGGTGGTTTTTATTAAATGGTTCTCCAGATAAATGTGTATACACTTCGTCTATGTTCAGCCCTTCTCATCCGTTAATACATTAGGGAAGCTAATTGAGACACATGTAGCCCAAACAGAGCAGTGACTATCATAATAGTGTCCAATAGGGCTTCTAGTGAATACGATAGACCAGATCCATAGACTTACTAACAACTCTGTCACGGAAAGCTTGGCTTTGCTCCGGTTTGCTGCCTGCCAACTATACCAACTATACCAACTATACCAACTATAGCACTATCAACACGGGTCTCCATTGGAAACACCCGAGCAGGATTTGAACCCCAGTATCTCTGTAAGTGGCAAACAAGTCCAAAATGAGAGTGACACAGTAGACTAGGCGATTAATTAAATCAACATTTGATGTTGAACCAACAGTTTCTGTTTCCAGACCAACTTGAGTGAACTTTCTCTCCGGGCCAACACAGAATATTGCGATCATTTGATGAGAATTCCAATTTTATACTTGAATAAGAAGGCTAAACAAAATTTGAAATCAAAGGAAAATACCAACTAGTTCCAAGGTCTGTTGGAATGTTTGCTAGTGTGGTAGTACTGGATGACTGCAGTTCTTTATTATTAACAGGGATTGCCCTTTACGCAGTAGTCAACTATTTTAATATAGGCTACAACTTAGGGTGGCATTACACTGCCTTTTTTTGGATCAAAGAAATGGGTTGAGACCGACGAATCATTAAAAATATTTTATCAAAGAAAATATTTTACAAATCTTTGATCAAAGATTTGGGTTATAAGGTTTGATCTAAGGAAATGGCGACTGGAAAAATAACATGAATGTACGAGGCAGTTAAACATGTAATTACATATTATGATCAGATTTGTGTAATTACAAGAACTGTGATAAGAGATTGGCAAAATATAAGAAAGCTCGCATCTACTAACCCGTGGTCATATTACAGGTGTTCTTTTTGTTTTAAGCAGCAAAGAGATTATGTCACAATCAGGCTCACAGTTGCTCCACATGAAACTAAAACATTGGGGTCCAGTTTTGGAATAATAAAAATAGCTATTGTAGAAACTATGAAAGAAATTTTATGTAGTGTAGTAACACATCTTTGATCAAAGACAACGTCAGATCTTTGATCAAAGAAATTTGATAGTGTAATGCCGCCCTTAATCACATTATTTTAGTTTTAATATGTTTGAGAAGGCTACATTTTGATAACTAAATAGATGTACTAGGCCTGTTTAAAATTTCAAGGATCTAACTGTATTCTTGATACACAACTTTTAAATTTCACAAAATCATAATTTATAGATTGAATTAATTTCTTGTTGACCTAGGTTAATTTTTCATTTAACTTATTGGGGTTCCCATTTTTTACATTAATAATATTTGATAATAAAACTTGTATTAATTCAATGGTTTAAGAGATGTGTTAAAATAGTTTTAAAATACTTATTCCCCCTGTTAATGAACTCACTGTGCCATCACACTAATAAACAAATAAATGATTCGGAACGCTGCACGAACTTTCTCGCTCTATTGTTCAAAATTGAGATATTTACTTAAAACTCGTAATATATATGAAACGAATTAATATACACTAACAAACCTGGGAAAAAATTGTGTTATACTTATGTTAAACATTTTTTGACTCCCAGTCTTAAATCATATGTTTTTCCTTTTAAAGAATTAAAGTCCTCATTAATATATTTGGACGAAAAAAAAATCACTTCGTATTAAAATTTCTACTTTCATTTAAAATTTTGACTTTTTATTAGGGGTTTCACATTTTATGGCTTTCACATTTTTACTAAATTCCTCATTTATAAATCTAGACCAATAAAAAAGGTAAATATTGACTATTAGTTTAAAATGAAAAAAACATATGATTGCTGTATAAACATTTCCCCTAAGAAGTTAAAAAAAATCAAATTTTGAGTGACTTACTTACTTTATGGAATTAGAGAATCATTGCTTTAAAACTTATGTGGTATCTCTGTACACCTAAAACTCACAAAATGTTATTAATATGTTTGGCAATATCTCTAAAACTATATTTAATAGTATTGTAAAGTGGTCAGGGTTTTGGGCCCTTAGCTCTCAACTATTTCATTTATAAAATCATATTAGTTTGCCATTGTACTGAGAGTACTAAACTGATAAATACATTTTTCATTTCCCACTTGTCTAGGCCTAATTTAATTCTCTTTATTACTATCAAATGGTAAATTAAAAGAAAGTGTGGGGTTTTATGGTATCTATAAGCTATGTACATCATAACCAAAGTTGTAAGCAATATATGTTTTAAATTTCTATTCTTTAACTTCATTTTCAGGCCTTTAAACTTTTAATCTAATAGTTTTTCATTATTTAAAGTCTTTGTTGGAATAATAGAGTCATCCAAATTTATTACTATTACTTTTCATTTTAGGCATCGTGCAATGTATCAATAGCTGAACCCGCGAGCTGGGAGACACACCCGTGGTCTCTCAGGGGAGGGGGAGGTTTTGGTGCGGACTCCTGGCCAATCAGCACATTTGATTTAGCGTCTGTGTTTGACCCTATGTGGAAGGGATGCGTCAGATACAACACTGGCTGGTTAGCACACAAACAGATAAGACCTGTATTCAAAAAGTTCTTTTCGTAACGTGCAGATGGGTTTCGAGATGGGTAGAAAGAGATGTAGACCAGGTGGCTAAATTACCACTACCTTAAATAATTCTCCGTATTCATGTACTAAGTAATTTTGTTTTTCTACATTAAGTAACCTGTGGTAAAAAAATGTATATTTAAAATAAAACTTCACAAATTCTACGCTAAATAATATCTCTTTAATTGGCTGTGTCCATCAACCTCCACCATTATCTGTACAACCCCGAGATGCTCTACTGGAACCTTCTGACTGCCGTGGACGACACCGTATGAAGAAGAGAAGGTGAGGATGGGTGACTAGCTACACTACTACAATTCTGCAATGGTAAGTTTTTTTAGTATCTTAAATAGTTGCGGAAATCGGAAATTTCCTCTTCTGTAAAGTATCATTAAAGTCATTTTTATAAGAAAATGAAAATAACCATTTTTTTTATAATCTTATTATTATTAGCACCGCGTCTTACTACCCGTTAGGGATATACTCACTCACGCTAATGTGTAATGGTAGGGTGATTGTGAGATGAAATGGAGGACCTACAGCTTAACGTGGGATCCGAACCACGGTGAAGGCCTCAATGCCTAGGTACGGATTTTAATCAAAATCGTTAGAGCCGATTTTAAGAAAAACAATTTTTTTTTCTCTTTTTGCTCCTTATTAAACTACTCTTAATATTAAGGTTAGACAGAAACACAGACAAATAGCATTGCAAAAACAACTTTTTGGGGTTCAGGGCGGGGGG
>CABFVX010004158.1:0-59100 GCA_902151425.1 Timema shepardi | reverse complement strand
GGGGGTCACGAAACATCAAAATTAATCAAAATCATGAGTTTGATTTCTTTGATGATCACTACTTTCTCTACCTGTAAGATAGCGAGAAAGTCAAAAATATGTTAGTAAGTGAAATGTTGGATCTCTGCTATGTTCCAGTGTTGGTGAAATGTTGGATCTCTGCTATGTTCCAGTGTTGGTGAAATGTTGGATCTCTGCTATGTTTCAGTGCTGGTGAAATGAAGTGAAATGTAGTCATAACAACCTCAATACTTCCATTGTACATTGTCTGAGCACAAACCAAATATCTTGTTTATGGATATTTTAAAACAAACAAAACATTTCCCTGGTAAATAAGCAGTTAACCCGCTTCAGTGGTTGAATAGTCTCCTGTGTTGGACTGGCTGGAGCAGGTGGAGAGGGGTTTGGATCTCGGTCAGATCTACTGAGCGTGATATTTCCCACTCTTCTTGCATTCTCACCCCTACCCCAATAGTGTAATTATCATACATGCATATAATCTTAACAGGTAGGAAAACATATTTTTAAAATTAAAACCAAACTGTTTTCCAGTACTGTCCGTGTGGAGCTTGTGATGATGCAGCTGTAACTTGTGAATATAGATCTTACTTACTCTCTAGCATTAGGAACTTGAACGTTTATTGCCGCACGTACTAAAGTACACAACCTATCTCTATCTTGATCTAGTTCTATCCAGTCCATCTCATTACATCCTATCGCTATCTTGAGCTAGTTCTATCCAGTCCATCTCATTACATCCTATCGCTATCTTGAGCTAGTTCTATCCAGTCCATCTCATTACATCCTATCGCTATCTTGAGCTAGTTCTATCCAGTCCATCTCATTACATCCTATCGCTATCTTGAGCTAGTTCTATCCAGTCCATCTCATTACATCCTATTGCTATCTTGAGCTAGTTCTATCCAGTCCACCTCATTACACCCTATCTCTATCTTGAGCTAGTTCTATCCAGTCCATCTCATTACATCCTATCCCTATCTCGAGCTAATGTCCTGTGATGAGTACAGGATATGTAACTCATCATTATGTAGCATACTCCACTCCCCAGTAGCCTCATTCCTATTTGGAACAAATATCTTCTAAAACCCTTTGTTTTTGAACATATCCTAAATTTCTTCTCGTCATTTGATGTAAGGACATGTTTCACACTCATAAAGAACCGGTACGCCTAAATGTATTGAGTTGTACATTCTGAGTTTGCTCTCCTTGACAGCAACTCATTGACCGAGTAATAACAAGCATTTTATTAATTTACAATCTAATATTGTTATTGCTGGTTAAAATCAAGGGTTTTTTTTCCTCCTAAAAGGAGGTTTCCCCTCTGATTCTGATGACACTCACCAGTTAAAAGTAAAAATCTAGATGGTTCTAGAAGCTATTTGGTTTGGTCTTGGCTTGGCAATTTTGAAAATTAGCTGCTTCTTACTTAAAAATGCATATTTAAATTAATTTCACACATCTTCAGTGTTTAATGGTATAGTTTAACTGGATGTATTTTATGTTTTCATTTAAATCATTTGTATTGAGGGGAGCATTTAACCCCCCTTCCCCTTGCGATTGCGCCACTGACCTGGATGGGTGTTAAGACATGTGCTGCATTGTTTAAATGCTGGCAAGTTTTTAATTTTTATTTCCATGTTTTAAACTTAATCTAACAGTTAGGATGAGGGGCAGTTTGGAAGGAAGTGCACCAACATCAACAGTGGTCAATGAGATTATCTCACCTTCGAATACTCAGTTTCGCTAGAGCTTTGTTGTTACCGCATCTTACTACCCATTTGAGTTACTGACACATGTAAATCTTGATAATTATAGGAAGCCCACTTTCAGCCAACATTGATTGAATCACTTAACACTTGGCATTTTAGAAATATATCTTATTTGATTTAGTAATTATAAAGTCCATATAAAATATATGATTTTTTTCAATAATACTTCCATATATATCACTATATAATTTCTCTTTAAATTATTAATAAACCGATTATTCCATACGAGGGTGAAACATAACCGCTTATTACATGACGAAAAAAATTAGGCTGTTCGAATAAAAAATACTCAAGAAGATATTTGTACCAAAAAGGAATGAGGTTACATAATTATGAGTTACATATCCTTTACAAATTACAAGACATTGTTCGGGTAATCAGGTCTGGTGGATTACGATGAGCAAGACATGTAGTGCGAATGGAAGATTCTAAAATCTTGTTCAGGGTTTTAATTGGCAAACCTGATGAGAAGAGTTCATTGAGAAAAAACTAGATAGAACTAGCTTAAGATAGGGATAGACTGTAATGAGGTGGACTGGATATAACCATCTCAAGTTAGGGATAGGGTGTAATGAGGTGGACTGGATATAACTAGCTCAAGTTAGGGATAGGGTGTAATGAGGTGGACTGGATATAACTATCTCAAGTTAGGGATAGGGTGTAATGAGGTGGACTGGATATAACTAGCTCAAGATAGAGATAGGGTGTAATGAGGTGGACTGGATACAACTAGATCAAGATAGAGATAGGGTGTAATGAGGTGGACTGGATACAACTAGATCAAGATAGAGATAGGGTGTAATGAGGTGGACTGGATATAACTAGCTCAAGATAAGGATAGGGTGTAATGAGGTGGGCTGGATAGAACTAGCTCAAGATAGGGATAGGGTGTAATGAGGTGGACTGGATAGAACTAGCTCAAGATAGAGATAGGGTGTAATGAGGTGGACTGGATAGAACTAGCTCAAGATAGGGATAGGGTGTAATGAGGTGGACTGGATACAACTAGATCAAGATAGGGATAGGTGCTATACTTTGGTAAGAGTAACAATTAACTTTTGAGTTCTTAATGCCATGGATGAAGTAATAATGTAAATACAATGGTAGTACTTGTCCCACTGATATAGCAACACGAGTGCAAATAACACTAATAACATCCTAGTACTATTAGCGCTAACGTGCGAGGAACAAGGAAGGCTGCATTTAGATTAAGTATACATGCATTCAAGTGGAGTCAGAGTGGAAAACAATAAAAAAAAAACACCCGCAGCATACCCAACCAAGATTCAAATATTATCACCGGACATCCGACGCCATTAGACCATTAGACTTACTAAAGATGTAATCACACATTACAAATTAATTGAATGGTAAATATGCATAAGCAGAAGAAAGATAATTTGACCCGCCCTGGTGGCCACATGGCCTAGAGCGCTATTCTTGCAGTGGACTAGACTACCGATAACTGGGGATCAAGGTTCGGGTATACTGAGGGCGATATTTCCTAAATGGTTTTCCTCTCTCTCTCCATGCAAATGCGGTGTCACTTCCCATGAATATAACCTTCATAGTGCTTAAAACCATCGGTGTAATTAGTACATAAGTGTATAACCCAAACAAGTAGTAGGATGCGGTGATAACATTCAATGTATGTGTTACTAAAAACATTAAATGTACCAATCAAGGATACGTTTACATGAAATTACTTGACATGTTTAAAATTATTTGAGTAGTAAATAAGGTGGTTTATTGTAAAGTACTTGTAAGTTCATTTTTTTAACTAAGTAATTGTTTGTACATTCAAATTAGTAATTTGACATAATAAAATAATCAGTGAACAGGAAATATTATTTTATATATGGATTAATGAAAACATAATTTTTAATTTAATCCTAAGTCTTATTATACGACGAGAAATCCTTTGGTCCGTTTGGATCCAGTGGAGAGTTGAATCGACTAGAAATGTTTATTTTGACAGGTTTTGGTGCATCAGTGCTATCCCTAAGAAAGTGACTTTAAATTGATAGTAAGGAAGATGTCACAAGATTTAAAGTTAATAAAATCTTCATATTAAAGATTTAAAAAATGTCAACACAGTAGGGGTCTGCGCGCTTGGGTTTTTTCATTAGAGTAAAGTATTTCAAAAAGTTCTCGAGTTCCAATACATTCTTAATTCAAAAATCTTAAAAGTATTTATTTGTTTATTTTAAAATTAAAACAGTATATTTAAAATGTCAAGTCAAAATAAACTTAAATTATTAATACCACATCTTTAAAATGTTAGATTTTAAAAATATATGAAAACACACTTTTTAAAATAAGAATGGCAATCTCTTTTATAGATAATAAATAGTGTATTTTGGGAAAAAGAATATATCGGTTTTAAAATTAGAAATAATATTTAGATAAAAATGTTAATAAAACCAATGTTTTAACGAGGCTAATATTTGCCCAAAATAATCCTCTAACTTTTATTGCCTTGTCAGCAAATGTAAGAATCACAAGTGGTTAAACATTTTAATTGTTTCATATTTGGTTTATTAGTCTTTAATAAACCCGTGTTACCGGGATACACACAGCTTTGTCAAACTCTGAATGGTTCTCACAGATCGATGAACACTTGTTACTTGGGAGGATGTACTCCCCTTCACAACCACCTTCATTTTTAAAAAATCTGTCTCTAGTGTTTACATGGATTGCTGGAGCCGGGGAGTTTGTTTTCCAAATCCTTGTTGGCAGTACTGAGTGTAGTTTTTGCTAATGTTGTCTACTTACACTCACTCCATGTAGTACACTATGGCCATAAGACTGAGAGTACTTTTCCTCTAAATTCTACCTTCTCACCCTTACTCCACTGAAAGAGTAGTGAAATATGGTCCTATTCTGTTTTTCTAATTCCTTTTGTGTACTAAATACACTAATGTGTCGGAGGAAGGAGGTGTACCTGCATTTGCCTGGTGGGAGAGTTGAAAATCATTAAGGAAAAACCAACCTCAGTACACCCAACAAGGATATGATACCTTGGACCAGGTGTTCCCAATAATATTTTGATAGAAATAATAGCAAAACTTATTTAATTGACTATTAGTTCATATGTCTTAGAATATCAGTTTACATGTTAAGCTATTTTGTTTGCTGAATTGTAGTTGAAGTGAAATTGTTTTTTCCCTCCAATTAGCTTTCGCATAGCTGTATATTTCTCAGAACTAGCAACTGCTATCAGGACTGGAAATTACTCCACTAATGTTAGTGTGATTTCAAACGTTTATAAATACAGATCACAGTTTGGTGACATGCTCTGTCTCACTCGTACTAGTCTGTTAGGTACTGTGTGCTCATCTTATTTATATATTAGTTAGGGTGTTTCAATTTGTTTCAAGTTGTTTTTATATCGTGATGAAAATGTGGGTAAAAATTCTTAATAACTGTTAATGTGAGCTCTTCTCCTTGTATGTTTAGTCATATATATAATAAATTGAGGGAAATAACATGTGGTAACGTTGATACTATTATTGTTATGATGGATCAGTGGCTAAAAAGAGGTAATTTAAGTAAATAATCAAGTACCATTTTAACTGACTTTGTAAGTGAATATCAACATTTTACGTCTCCATCTAGAAATAACAGCTCTAGAACTGTTGAAGGCAGTAAAAACAGAAATACATTGATTCTATTTGTCTGGGTTTAGGGTATACAGGTGATAAAATTGCCCCTGACGCACCACACGTCTTATGGAATAAAGAGTTCTCAAACAGTTGTATGTTACCTGCCAAACTTGGTAGACATCGTGGTACTAATCAGCCTGAATATAAGTACTAAGATGTTAGTTTTAAACTTGAGGCATTGTCAGAGTCTTATGGTGAAAAGTTCAAAAACTGACGATGAAAGTGCTATCAAGGCCTCCTACAGAGTAAGTTACCATATTGCGCTTGCAGGGGAAGCCCATGCAAGCGCTGAAACCCTAATTAAGCTTTGTGTGATTGAAATGGTATCTTGTGGGCTTGATTTTCATCATAATTTTTATGGATGATTAGAAACCCTTTATTATTAAAATTTTGGTTTAAAACTTGTCAGATAAAAAAAAGGCCTAAAAATGGTTTATGACACCTGAAAAGTCACATTTTTTTTTTGCATAATATATTAGACTTAGTTTTTAAAATAATTTCAGTTAAAAAAACTTTTTTTGGGTGTAAAATTCTTGAAAGGTGCACTTTTTACAGGCCTACATAAAATATTTACATTGTTTATAAATCAAATATTATTAAATACACGAACAATATCACAGTGGAACTATAGTTCGGTCACCATGAGTAACCACATTAAAAACCTTATGGTCCACAGAAGGAAACTAAACTACGGCATAACCGAAAGCCCAGATTTCTTGGGGTGCTACTTGACATACAAGAAACATCAGTTGCTTCTCTTACTATGTTCTGAATATTGTTCTCCTGTGAGGAGTAGAGTAGCCATGACGATAGTGTCAACTCTCAAATCAACATTAAGATCATGGCGCCCAGTACCCACTTCATGACCTCAGACAACAAGCAATACACCAATGGGAGAAAATAAAAAACCCAGCAGCCCCCAAAAATGTGTGTCTGAAAATAAATATTTTAGCTTTCATAATGTTCATAATAGTAAGATTTTTGTTGTTGTTAAAACCAAGTCTTAACATTACTGAGAGATACAGCAATTTATTCTGAATTCAAAAGTGAGGTAGGCATGGTATTAAAAGGCTTGCCTTTTCCTTAGCATTAGATACAATTGTGGCCATTGTTTTTTCATTTAATATGTAAAATAAGTAATCGAAGTATTTATTCACATAATTGGTAAAATACAACAAAAAGTCTCTAGAACATTGTTTGAAAAGTAGAACTTTGTTTTTATGTAAACATTTCTTTATCATTTTATTTCGTGAACTCAAAAATACGCGATAATTTATTTGAGCCTGAAACAAGTTTCGGTGCTTTTGTAGTCAATTTTTCAAACATTTAGTGAAAAAACAGTTGTCAAAAGTCGGTGTGTTTATACATCACTCTAGAGTGAAGTTAATATTAGGTATATCTTGTAGAGACACGACATGACATCACTTGAGGGTGATGCTGACAATCTGTATGTCGTCATATGGTTTGTCAGTCTTGGGGTTGGTCTTGACGGTACTGATGTTCTGAACAACCTCCATCCCCTTCACGACTCGTCCGAACACGGTGTGTTTGTTATCCAACCAGGGCTGCAACAATTTGTAACAGGAAGTGCACTAGGGTATGCTATCTTTGATTAAAAAAAACACATACAAATAGTTTCATTCAATGATGATTTTTTTAAAAGAAATATAAAGACAAATTTTTGATATCTTTAAGATATTTTTTCTAGGGAATGTAATGAGTGGGCAAATCTACCCCACAGTGGACAATGAGCACATTCAGTCTGTCGTGAGTAAAAAATGTTGAGAATCACTGCTAGATGGTATGTTAAAAATTTGGAAGGAAAACACAATAGTTTTAAGTAAGTTTATTATAAAAAACATATTAGCTCACACATTGTGATGAAACTTGAGGTGCACGATAAAAGTGAATACTAAGGAGAATATTTGTAAGTGCACACAACAAACTGCGTCTCTACCGTGGTCACAGAGAGCAGCTTAGAGCAACACCAACTCCACTGGGGTTACAGAGAACAGCTTAGAGCAACACCAACTCCACTGGGGTTACAGAGAGCAGCTTAGAGCAACACCAACTCCACTGGGGATACAGAGAGCAGCTTAGAGCAACACCAACTCCACTGGGGTCACAGAGAGCAGCTTAGAGCAACACCAACTCCACTGGGGTTACAGAGAACAGCTTAGAGCAACACCAACTCCACTGGGGATACAGAGAGCACCTTAGAGCAACATCAACTCCACTGGGGATACAGAGAGCAGCTTAGAGCAACATCAACTCCACTGGGGATACAGAGAGCAGCTTAGAGCAACACCAACTACACTGGGGATACAGAGAGCAGCTTAGAGCAACACCAACTACACTGGGGATACAGAGAGCAGCTTAGAGCAACACCAACTCCACTGGGGTTACAGAGAGCAGCTTAGAGCAACACCAACTCTACTGGGGTTACAGAGAGCAGCTTAGAGCAACACCAACTCTACTGGGGATACAGAGAGCAGCTTAGAGCAACATCAACTCCACTGGGGATACAGAGAGCAGCTTAGAGCAACACCAACTCCACTGGGGATACAGAGAGCAGCTTAGAGCAACATCAACTCTTACAGAGAGCAGCTTAGAGCAACACCAACTCCACTGGGGTTACAGAGAGCAGCTTAGAGCAACACCAACTCCACTGGGGATACAGATAGCAGCTTAGAGCAACACCAACTCCACTGGGGATACAGAGAGCAGCTTAGAGCAACATCAACTCCACTGGGGATACAGATAGCAGCTTAGAGCAACACCAACTCCACTGGGGATACAGATAGCAACTTAGAGCAACACCAACATGATTGCAAATGACAAGTTTGTATTTGTTGATGTTAGTTGCTATGTTGTATCATGTTTATGTTGCAATAAACACAAGTGAGTGTTTGTTGCAAGTATCAGTTCGAAGAAGTAATGATCAACAGGAGATATTAAACACAGACCAACAATCACTCATATAAACAAATGTTTCTTCTATTTGACCATTTTGTTTCAGTTGTAACAGATATTTGGTCCATGATTTAGTTAAAAAGATTGCACTAGTAATCAGTTCATCAGCATGGTATTCAAATGGAATGCAGAGAATTGCATTTTATAAATTGATAGTTGTAAGTAGTTCATTTTGGCCATATGAGCAGTGCACTCACCGTGGGAATGAGTGTGATGAAGAACTGGCTGCCGTTGGTGTTGGGTCCTGCGTTGGCCATGCTCAGTGTGTAGGGACGATCGTGTCTCAGAGATGAGTTGAACTCGTCCTCAAACTCACCCCCCCATATGCTCTCCCCGCCTGTCCCGGTACCTGTTACACAAACAGCAGCGTGTCACTATCGTTAACAGACACAAGACATAGCATTATGTGAAGTTTAATACACTTGGAAACATTTTCCAATAAGCATCGTTTGCAAAAATTGTTCACGTTTTCAAATTGCCTGGAAACTTTTTTTGTGTTTCCTTTGTGTTACCCGATGAGGAAATTTCTCGTTATTCATTTCAAATGAGTTACAAGAAACTTTGTTTGCGTGTTTGCCAAACTCTAGCACCACTCTCTCCCACTAATGTGTAGTGTTACCACAGTGGTTTGCACCTATATACTAAGTTGTAAGGGAAATGCCCTAAATGGTAATCATTAAGTTAGCAGTGTTTTGTACGTATAAGGATTGATTTCTTCTCAACCCTTAGTTTCATTTTCTTTCCCAAGTTTGGATCAAATCTGTTAATGCGTTCAAGACAGAAAGGCAAATGCAAATTGATGGAGTTTAAACAGCAAACTTGCTTCTCTCGTTCAATAAACCATGACACATGATTATGCTTGTATTTGTTTTTACACCCTAAGAATGTTTATCAGCCTATACAGGGAGCCTACTATAACATTGTGCAAGCGTGGGGCCCACAAATCCATGGGACCCTGTGTGGTCTTCCTGTTTGCACACCTTTAAGGGCTGCCCTGGTCAACATTGTCGACAGAAAATACCGTGGGGCAGGCCATTTGTTCACCATCCAATGACCAACCGTTTGTAAAAGAACTTCAAAATCAGTAGGAGATATGCAAGTTAAGTTTCTAAAACCACTGTTGTCTTTGAGCTTCAATAGTGTCAGAAGCTTATTTGAATAATATGAATCATTTTGAAGCAATGAACGAATCCACCACCCTGTATAATAAAGAGCCTATCAAGGAAATCTTTCCAATGATATACTAATTGTTACACCCTCTCAATTCTTTACCTCGTAGCAATGGGCCACTAAGAAAATACTTCAAGGATAAGAGGGAATAAGCTAACATAGTAATAATGAGAAAATAACATCAGCAAGAGTTAAATGCAAAGAGTAATTTAATTCATTCAAAAACAACTGACAGTAATTTAAGTGGCCATAACTTATCTAGTAGAATGAAGAAAAACATAGTTGATTACATTATTGCTAAAAAAGATTAATTCAATTAGACCAGGTTAGCTTTTTATCAATAAAGTTATTAAAACAATTAATAACCAAATATATCCAAGAAAAATATAAAAAGCTTGAAGAGCCTTTGTAAACTGTTACAAAAGTGTCTGAATATCTACAAATATTATGAAAATATACACTCTCTCAATGTAAAGTTATATCTTTATATTCCATACTTCTACTTTAAATATCACGAGAGTATTACAACTTTACACAAAACGAGAGTACCTTCAAGTACTACGATATACATTTATACTACAAACAGTACGTAAACTAACACAAGAGTTTCACACCTCAAACCTAATGTAAACTCACATGGGACTACTTGAATCGGCATCATTCAAATACTGAAAAAGTGTAGCAATTGATACTAAGTTACAGAACATTTAGAAGTTCGCCACATCTCAAATATAAATATATGCGAATAATAGCCAAATTTACGTTACACAAAATATTAGAATGTATATAAATGATTTTAAATGTACAACTACAAAAGCTAGGATAATACGGATAGTCTAAATATCCAGATTATTAAGATAGATAGTAATAATATATTTCAATTAACATTTCGTTAAGTTAGAACAGCCAACATTGAGAATTTACAAACATCTTTAAGAAACAAGCCCTCAAGTGGCGACACGAAACTGAAGTTACTTTTAGTTTGAGAATAGTATTAAATAATGCCCGTATCTAATAAACAAATATCAGCCTATCTTGACTATAACAAAATTAAATTGTTAAAGTTCCATAATTCAAACTTGTACGAAAAACTATAAATATTTACAGAGTATTATAACTTTCCTTCACAGAGTCCAGATTACAGTAAGTCGTCTCCTGACGATTTAGAATAATAAACACAGTCCATCAATCATAGCGTCGAGTATAAAAGTACATTATAAATAAATATAACAGAGGTCCATCCTCGATGGTGTCGAGTTCAAAAGTCAGCTTACATATTCCACACTTTCATAATATATAGTGGTATTACTGCGTAGTTATGATAGGGGGGAATAGTTCAAACTAAGCCGGTCATGTAACATTATAGGAGGATCACGCTGTCTTCCTCACGTAGGCCATCTTGCTTGTTGGTCGCTGATTGGTAATCCCACTTCATATAGACGATACTCTGGTTTGTTGTCAAAAATCTTCTAACTGCTTGGCTGCTGACGTCCGAGATCAGGTGATGGTTGCTCAAACCATCCGAAAGAGGGCAGCCATGTCCGCGTCCACTCTTCACCAGGTGTGAAGAAAACCACCCATCAGATATGTCTAAACCAGGCTAGTCGGAACATCAAGTGCTGATACATGAAGGCAAAGTTGCCCCGCTCCTCGATTTAGGACGTTTTGAAGTCAGCCAGGTTACTAGGCTGTGCAAGCCAGGTTACTAGGCTGTGCAAGCCAGGTTACTAGGCTGTGCAAGCCAGTTTATCCAGAGGGTACGTATATGAACAGTTTACATTGTAGAGAGTTGATAGTGAATTATATTGAAATATATTGTTTGAGGTTACATAGAATTACAATAGTGAAGAATACTATTGTAGGTGATTTGAATAAATGTCGACGTTTCTTGGAGTGGGTAGTATGAATCGGACGATAGTCTATGCAGCATCGGTTTGGGTGGGACTTCGTTTGTACAATACAACCCTTGTATTGTTACATAATCACCACTCAGTATTATAAAAGACTAGACAAACGCAGATTTATCTTAAATACAAACTACAATATCCTAACCTCTTCACCTCTCACTCAAAGTCTTCTTAACAGTGCTCCAAGAATCATTCCCCCTAATCTCTGTAACATTCTGGTTCACCCCAAGTTGACCGACCCACTCCCCTAATCTCTGTAACATTCTGGTTCACCCCAAGTTGACCGACCCAGGCACAAACAACATCAGGCCCCAGCAACAAACCGAGATGATGTAGCTGCTGAGTTCACCAACCTTCCACCTCATTCAACAGTGACTCACACAGATGGAACACCCCATGAGAGGCCCCTATGACTGCTCCACAGATAATTCTTATATACCAGCTACAGTGAAACTACTGTATTGCTGAGTTCACCAACCTTCCACCTCATTCAACAGTGACTCACACAGATGGAACACCCCATGAGAGGCTACTATTACTGTTGCACCAAAGATCTTATACACCAGCTACAGTGACACAGAAAACAATGAATCTCATGTTAAAGCTCTGTGATTACTCTAGAACAGCAGTTCCAAAACTTTTTGAATTGAGAAGAACTTTTCAGGAAAAAGATTCGTCATGGAGTACTATCATCACCCTGATGCTAAAGGCACATGTGTGCATTTTTTGCTGTTTTTAACTAACACCAAAAGTACAAATTATTTTTCTAGTTCTAAATAGCTTAAATTTTGAACTAGGCTTAATTTTTCACATTGAAATTCATTGAAAGTTAGAGCTTTACACATACGTGTTTTTGGCATATGGTCAACGATGTTTTCACCTGGCACCTACATAGGCACTAAATCGAATGACAGCAGTATTCACAATGAAAACAAACTTTTAAGCATTTGGGTATGTTAAACATTGGTTTTATTTCAATTTCTCCAATAATTTCAGAGAAATAAACTTACTTAACATAAACAATAAACAACAATAAACATAAATTAAGGTAACACATTTGATTACAAATCAAAAGTAGGTATTGTAAATCAACAATGTTAACCACATAGATTTGATTTAAAACCATTTTCACAGCCACAAAAAAAAAAACACTTACATAAAAAACACGATAAAGTATACACCACAAACTTAGATTCTAATGAGAGGGATGGGATGGTTTTAGTTTGGGCAAAGTGGCTATATTTGGTTGAATTTGGGACAGCTGCAACCTAATATCTGGCTCTTCTTTGAGGTGGGATCTGTATTTTGTTTTAGTAGCAACATAGGCAGAGAATATTGATTTTATAAGTAAGTTGTTGCAAAGGGTTTTAGGATGATTTTCACTTTATCCGACAAACTTGAAAGATGTCTTTAGATGACGCACAAACTCTGATAGTGACTTCTTAGTTGAAAATTCTCTTTTATTGCAGAATTTAATGTCAATTCAGTCAAGCACTCGTAATGTTGCGATGTCAAGCTTTTGTGAAACAACAGAGTATAAGTTTACAACCCGAAAGTTTTCTTTCGTAACTTATCAGGCGAACGTAAAACTCATTTAGAAAGTTATCACTTCATCCCAAATTTAGAAGAGCCAAATCAAAGTTTTGCCGTTATAAAGCCACCTTACTTCTGTGTGAAGAAGTAAAGACGTTTGTAGACTCCCCATGTCATCACCCAACATTTTGAATAGCCCTGTATTCTTTGGTCGGGATTTGATAAAATTAATTATTTTCACTTTCATACAAACCTTATTTTAGGGAGGATGGCATTTTTCTCACAGCAATATATTGTGGTGGAGGATGCAGTGGCTACTGCTGCACTCCCAGACTGTGTTTTGTTCTTGAGATAGCACCGGACATCTTCCCAGTCATGGCCTTTGCGCCGTTTGTGTACACATCAACACAATTATCTGATGTGATGCCACTCATTGTGAAAATCTCAGCGGTAATTGTGTTAGTCAGTAATGTACTGAAGAAAACAAGATCCTCTTGAAAAGATACCAAGTATTGGTAGCACCCAAATACCATTAAAATTGCCAACCCAGCCACATCCATTTGGAGTGAAAATTGAGTGCACTTTATTTGTGAAAGTAAAGTAGCTTTCACGTCCTTTGATAGTTCCCCAATTTGTTGCGAGATTGTGTTATTTGACAATGGAACTGTCTACTAGTATTGTAGTTTTTTCATCCAGCAAACATTCAACTGTGTCCTTTACGCAAGGCTTGATAAGGTTTTCAGTGATGGTTTGGACTTCACGAGCTTGAGCAACTGGGTAACTGACTGTAGGACGCCATCAAAGCCTTTTCGTTAACGATTTTTTTTAGTGATTAGTGATTTTCTGGGCTTATGTAGGTTCACCGTACTTCCTTGTTAAGAAATCAAATACTTTTCATATACTTTGTACTGTCAACAATTTTACTCACTTTACTAAACTTTTATTGTGATATAAATATTTATTTTTTAAGAAATTCTGCAATTATTAATTGTATGAAAATAATGTTCTATTATAGTAAAATAATCTTATACTGAAAGAGTTTTCAGTGTAATTATTTAATATTAATTTCTATTCCCCTTTACTAAAATAATAATAGATATTTAATTTTCCATACAGACGCAAGAAGGTGTTGGACAAGTGTAATTGGACAAAACATTATAACCTTTTTGCTGTGTAATCCTAAAAGCGTGTTTAGGGAGATAAGCTTCATTTTCAGACTTGATTTTATTATAAACTGATTTAAAACCGATTTGTTAACTTTCATTGCACATTAATATAAAATAATAATACTGATACTTAGTACTACTCTTCAAATTATACGCTTAAGTACTAATTACTAGGGGGCGGATTTATAGGCATTATAAAGTAAAAAAAGGCAATAAATAGGAATAGTAATGCAAAACAAGGTACAAAAACACTCAAAATGTTTATTATTAATTCTTAAAATCCAGCCTACACTTTCCATAAACACACATATTAATTACTATTAGAGTTAATTATCAAATACTTCTCAAGATTTTCAGGTGTAAATTTTGTTCTGTTGTTTGACAAAATGTTTTTATACTGCGGGAAACTTCTCTCGACTTCACATGAAGTCATTGGGCAAAACTTCAGACAAGCTATCTCAGCTGAGCTAAGCTTGATTTCTGGGAGTGATGTAGTTTGTCCTTCTAAGATGTCCGCGATACTTGCCATCACTTTCCACCCAGGGTTTCGCTGCAATACTCTGTCTCATTTACGTAAAGTACAAGCTATGAATGGATATACATTAAGGTTATAGATATATTTATGTTAGAACAAACACTAAAAGTATCGTACACAGTGAGGCCAACTGACCAACAAAGTCAACCCTCAGTCGAGTTAGGCGCTACTCTACAACTTACTAAACAGACATAACACAACTTTGTCTAACACCCTTTTCTCAAAGCTCCATCCACCATAACGCACGCTTTACTTCCATCATACACCGCCATAGTTGTATTTACTAACCGTGCATCCACACCATACTCTCCGAGAACATTCCACAACAGACTTCTAGTAAATAAGCCACTCTCAAATAGAGGCAGCACCCTAAAATTAGGAACATTTTGAAAGTAAAAAAAATATTTGTGCCTGAAAATGAATCGTTGAGCTTTCCAAATGTTCATATTAGTAATATTTTATATTCCTTGCTATAACTAAGTCTTAATCATTGATGAAATATATTTTTTATTATTTATTGATACAGTAATTTATTCTGACTTCAAAAGTGAAGTAAGTATGCTTGCCTTTTACTTAGCACTGGATACAATTGTGTCAATTTTATTTCAAATAATATGTAAAAGAGAGTTGAAATTTAGTCGTCATATTTTTGTAGCAAATAAATAAATAAAAACCAATAATGAATGTATTAATTCAGATAACAAAAAAATTGCAACAAAACGTATCTATAACAATATGTGAAAACTAGTAGTGAGACTTATAAAAAGTAAGGGTGCGATTATAGGGAATTTAGAGTATAAAATATGGATTTCATTTTAAAATACGAGCATTATTAATAATTCCTGAGAGAACTTTAATTTTTTGTATAAATACCTCTATCATTTTATTTCGTAAGTTCAAAAATATATCACAAATCCTTTGAGCTTTTGTAATGAACTTTTCAAACATTCAGTGAAAAAGTGTTCACAAACAGTCAGTGTCACCAACTATGACCGTATTTTATAAAGCTACCATAGTGGAACCAAGCAAAGTAAGCTACTAGAGTTGGGTCGAATGCACTATTTTACAAATACGAAGGTCTAATTTACCTTTGAACCCCAAATTCAAATCTTGAAAAAATTATGAATATAATAGGAAATATAAATAGAATGGAATAATAGAAAATACAAAAACTAACTAAATGTTAAAATTCTTTCTTATAATTCATTCACTCACTTTAACATTTATACATTCAATTATTTGTTAAATTACCGGTCTGGAGCCTGGTTGTTATGTTTATTCTAAAATTAAATTTGGTTCTGAACCAACAATAAGCAGTATTAAAGCTATAAAACAAATTTCACTTTTATATGCGAAAAAAATATCACTTTTTAAAGGATATGAGTCTCAAATCTGAAATTTTCTTGAATTCTCATATCTCAAATATTCTTAAGGATTCGAAGAATTAGAAGGACTTGAGGGCCCATCCCTATTTTCTACCTTACAGGGTAAACTAAGGGTACTTACCCAAAATGCAATCTATTTAAAATTATTTAGCTTCATATATTTTAATATGCTGTTTTGGTGTATAAATGGGGACAGATTAAAGGGTTGTTGGATTCATAAGTTTATTTTTTTCACTTTCAACTGTTTGAAAACTCATAATTTATTTCATATTTTGTTTAGAACATGTTTGTCCAATTACTGAGACTCTTTACCCAGATTTAAAATGATATTTGTAAAGCCCAGTTAAAAATTAAGTATTGTTTTGAATTTTTGTAAATAACTAATGTGTGAACAATTTTTTCCTTTGATATTGCAAGGTAATCTATTAAAAGTTGTGCAACTCAAACGGAAATGCAAGATCTTGCTCAAATGTTGTATCATAATTTTTTTCCAATAAAATAAATTTGAATCCATATTGACCTGAAAATAGGCCACATGCTAAAATATGATCTCTTTGTTGGCAAAAAAATTCATGTGTGAATATTGGTTCATTTAGAAAGTACACTAATAAATTATACTTTTTGTATATATTATAACTAATATTTTAAAATTTGTTTTGTAACTATCCATCATACATAAAATTCCAATCTTAGTAAATAAATACACTAAATTCTTGTCAAGATAGAGTAACAGATGTAACAAATGTAAAAATCAGGAGTAGATTTAGAATGTTTGCAGTCATTTTGGCTAAAAGTTATATTTTTACTAGGGATGAAACTCTCAACTCATTGGATCCCTTGAATCATTAAGGATAATCAAGATTCAAGTATTCGAGAAAATTTCAGATTTGAGACTGTAATGATGTAGATTTTCCCCCTTTTATATTATTACAAATCAAAAGTTCCCTCCCATCATATATTTCAAGTTAATAGACAATTTATACATGCTAAAATATTTTATTCTGATTTAACAAGCTTGGGTGGTCTTTTATTTATTGTTTATTGTTGGCAGGTCTGTGTGTTGCCGTAGTAAAAATCTTGGCTTTCGTTAACAGTACACTTCTCCCCTGACATATTGTACCAGTTAGTTCCCCTGACATATTGTACCTGTCGGGTCTCCTGTAGCAGTTAGTTCCCTGACATGTTGTACCGGTTAGTTCCCCTGACATATTGTACCTGTCGGGTCCCCTGTAGCAGTTAGTTCCCTGACATATTGTACCGGTTAGTTCCCCTGACATATTGTACCTGTCGGGTCCCCTGTAGCAGTTAGTTCCCTGACATATTGTACCAGTTAGTTCCCCTGACATATTGTACCTGTCGGGTCTCCTGTAGCAGTTAGTTCCCTGACATATTGTACCGGTTAGTTCCCCTGACATATTGTACCTGTCGGGTCCCCTGTAGCAGTTAGTTCCCTGACATATTGTACCGGTTAGTTCCCCTGACATATTGTACCTGTCGGGTCTCCTGTAGTAGTTAGTTCCCTGACATATTGTACCAGTTAGTTCCCCTGACATATTGTACCGGTTAGGTCCCCTGACATATTGTACCGGTTAGTTTCCCTGACATATTGTACCGGTTAGTTCCCCTGACATATTGTACCGGTTAGTTCCCCTGACACACTGTACCTGTCGGGTCCCCGGTCTGGACCATGAAGCCCTTGATGACCCGGTGGAAGATGTGACTGTTGTAGTATCCATTCTTGCTGTGCACACAGAAGTTCTCGACGGCTCGCGGGCACTCCTTGCCAAAGAGCTTGATGGTTATATCTCCTAGTGCCGTGTGCAGGATAGCACTTTCGTACAGCCTTTCTACCCCTGTAACATCCATCACAGGTACCAGTTACAGCTAGAGTTGGCTCTAATCCATTATTCTGAGACTCTGGATCTAGATCTTGGAAAAGAATTATGAATATAAGAGGAAAAATATAAAAACAAAAAATACAAATATAATCCTGAACGTTAACATTCTTTCTTATAGTCCATTCATTATAACATTCAGACATTCAGTTAAGTGTTAAATTACTGGTCTGGGGCCTGGTTGTTGTTTTTTTAGTTCATCCTATAATGTTAATTGGTTTTGAACAAACAATAAACATTATTAGAGCTCTTAAGCCAAATTTCAGTTAGAAAATCGAAAAAACCTGTTTTGTTTAAAAAAAAAATTGAGTCTAGAAACTTAAATTTTCTTGAATCACAACTATCCTTAAGTAGGCATATACATTCAAATTTCCATAAATGAATTTAACTAACAGATATAAATGTTACTATATATACTTTCATGTATTCATACGCCAAGTCCCATGTTATCTGCATGGTGTCACTTTTGATAAATATGATATTAAATTATATTAACCATATTAACCAATGTTAAAAAAAATATTGTATTTTCTAAAAGGATTTTCTTATAAAAACTGGATGTAGTTTTAGTTAATACAAACAATATTTTAAAATTAATATAATGAGAAAATAATTAAGGGAACAGGAGAGGAAGAAGAATTTAGAGAGGAACAGTAAGTCTTCTGACCAGGAAGGTCCACAGTAGTAAGTTATCTACAAGAGAGACACTACCTGCTGGATGTTGAAAACACCCATGACCGTGTGTGCAGATGTAGAGTAAGGGATGCACTGAAGAAGGAAGGAGTGGGGGACGAGACGGTAAGGAGAGTGTAGTGGTGGAGAGAGGATACAGGCTGGGTCATGGTGGAGGAGAGGTGGTGGAGAGAGGATACAGGCTGGGTCATGGTGGAGGAGAGGTGGTGGAGAGAGGATACAGGCTGGGTCATGGTGGAGGAGAGGTGGTGGAGAGAGGATACAGGCTGGGTCATGGTGGAGGAGAGGTGGTGGAGAGAGGATACAGGCTGGGTCATGGTGGAGGAGAGGTGGTGGAGAGAGGATACAGGCTGGGTCATGGTGGAGGAGAGGTGGTGGAGAGAGGATACAGGCTGGGTCATGGTGGAGGAGAGGTGGTGGAGAGAGGATACAGGCTGGGTCATGGTGGAGGAGAGGTGGTGGAGAGAGGATACAGGCTGGGTCATGGTGGAGGAGAGGTGGTGGAGAGAGGATACAGGCTGGGTCATGGTGGAGGAGAGGTGGTGGAGAGAGGATACAGGCTGGGTCATGGTGGAGGAGAGGTGGTGGAGAGAGGATACAGGCTGGGTCATGGTGGAGGAGAGGTGGTGGAGAGAGGATACAGGCTGGGTCATGGTGGAGGAGAGGTGGTGGAGAGAGGATACAGGCTGGGTCATTGTGGAGGAGAGGTGGTGGAGAGAGGATACAGGCTGGGTCATTGTGGAGGAGAGGTGGTGGAGAGAGGATACAGGCTGGGTCATTGTGGAGGAGAGGTGGTGGAGAGAGGATACAGGCTGGGTCATGGTGGAGGAGAGGTGGTGGAGAGAGGATACAGGCTGGGTCATTGTGGAGGAGAGGTGGTGGAGAGAGGATACAGGCTGGGTCATGGTGGAGGAGAGGTGGTGGAGAGAGGATACAGGCTGGGTCATTGTGGAGGAGAGGTGGTGGAGAGAGGATACAGGCTGGGTCATGGTGGAGGAGAGGTGGTGGAGAGAGGATACAGGCTGGGTCATTGTGGAGGAGAGGTGGTGGAGAGAGGATACAGGCTGGGTCATGGTGGAGGAGAGGTGGTGGAGAGAGGATACAGGCTGGGTCATTGTGGAGGAGAGGTGGTGGAGAGAGGATACAGGCTGGGTCATGGTGGAGGAGAGGTGGTGGAGAGAGGATACAGGCTGGGTCATTGTGGAGGAGAGGTGGTGGAGAGAGGATACAGGCTGGGTCATGGTGGAGGAGAGGTGGTGGAGAGAGGATACAGGCTGGGTCATTGTGGAGGAGAGGTGGTGGAGAGAGGATACAGGCTGGGTCATGGTGGAGGAGAGGTGGTGGGGAGAGGATACAGGCTGGGTCATTGTGGAGGAGAGGTGGTGGGGAGAGGATACAGGCTGGGTCCTTGTGGAGGAGAGGTGGTGGAGAGAGGATACAGGCTGGGTCACGGTGGAGGAGAGGTGGTGGGGAGAGAGGATACAGGCTGGGTCCTTGTGGAGGAGAGAGGATACCTGGGAAAAACGAAAGTTTCAAACTGACTTGACCAGTGGCAGGAAAATGTTCATGAGGATTATGATAGTAAAAGGGATATGATTTGTATACCCCTTCATGCTTTTATTGCATCAACAGTAATACTAACTGTTTAGTAACAGCGCCGTTTGGCGCCAATTGAAGATTAGTGTATATTCTATTCGTCAACTTTTTTTGCTTACATATTTCCTAATAGGTTTAAGTGAATCCTACCTGAAGCTTCTGTTGCGGATATGATGTCTTCTTTTGATGGCTTCTCGTTAAAGATGTCTCGGTCCGCATCCTGACTCTTAGTGTCCTCTGGTTCCCGTCTTGTAACCACAAACAGAACTCATACAAAATGATGTACGTACATTTGTGAAACAGGCTTTAAGAGCATTATTTTCATCTAAATTATAGCTTGAAAATATGATTTCTAATGTTGTGTGCTATTCTATTAAGAATGATTGAATTTATAGCATTGTATTGCATATTAGATCCATTAAATTATGAAATAAAATGAATATGACAGAACTTAAAAAAAACTGTTCAAAAATAAAAGTAAAAACACAAATATATATATTTACAAAACCCTCAATATTACTTGTAGGCCATTTTTCTATAATTTTATAATATCTATATCATTCAATACTATAACTTTTAATGGACTTTAATTCATACATTTTATTGAAACTAATGTCAAACTCTTGAACTAAGTAACGATTCCATGAAAGGACAAAATATTTATATTAAGAGCCGTACGAGTCAAATCCAAAAGTTTCAAATACAAATCGTAAATTTTATTTCAAATCTAGAATCCAAACTTTAATCCTCAAATCTTTAATAATCACTAATTTAAATTAATTATTTTTGTTCTCTTCTCCTTTTTTTATATGTTTTTTAGTTTTTCTTCTATGGCAACATGTTTTGGTGATTTTTAGTGAGATGAGTGGAAAGTTTAAATACCTGGGGTGTGTGATAAAGGAAAGTGGAAGAAACAGAAGATAAACCAGTGAGAGGAGCAGGCAAGCAGAAGTGTGAGATATATAGTTTGGAGCAAGGATGTGCTGAGGAGGTGTAAATGAGTGACCTACAGGATCTATTATGTACCAATATTGACATACGTCGCAGAAACACTACAAATTATTCCATATAAAACCGTGAAATTTCCCAAACTTTCCAATAGTATAAAGTAAACTCAATCATCTTTAATACAAATAAGACTTGAAGATGGTGAGAAATCACCGAAACATGTCGCCATAGAAGAGAAACTAAAACGTATATAAAATAAGGAGAAAGGAATAAAAGTTAATAAACAAGAAGATATGACCTTACTATCAATCACTATTACTCCTTAACAAATAAACAAGAAGATATGACCTTACTATCAATCACTATTACTCCTTAACAAATAAACATGAACATTATTAGAACAATTTAAGTCAAAGTGAAAATATTAAAAAATATAATCTAAAAGAATGTTGTTACGCCATAAACAACAAAGAATACACTTTTTTTTAGTAAATTAATTATATCAGAAAGAAGAGGTAGGCCATGTGATGTGGCTAAATGTTGTAGACGAATGTGTGAAAAAGAGAAACACTAAGAGTTTTAACAATAAAAGAGCATGTATGTTGTTGAAGCGAAGGGAAATGTGCAGAAAGTTAGTGATGACCAATTAAGTACACAGTTGATGTTTTTTGAGCTGTGTGGAGTTTCTTGCCTACCACACAGGGGAATCGTGCGATTAGGTATGTATGGTTTTATTTACATCCATTACTGTTTCCAGCCTACCACCTGGGTCATTTTTTATTCAATATATTTTTTATTCATATATTTTCTACTACAGGTGTGCTACGCCTGTTTTAGCTTCATATGTCTTACAATCTATCTTAAGTCTAGGACAGGTACAACATCCAGTCCCCAACCATTAATTTATCACTGTGAAAGGGTAAACAACATTTCATAAAAAATTGTAGGCCTCCTGTTTTTCATTCAGAGACACAAAACATTTTGATCTATCATAATCTCAAAATGAGAAAGCAAAACTATAAATATAGTTTAAAGTTCAATGGACCCTATAAAAATATTATCATATTTTTTTAAGCTTAGGACTCTCCTCCTCAAATAAGCCAGACCTCCAAATCTAAAAACTATATTATAATCTTATTATAATAGTTATTAGCATTTGCCCGTGGTTTTTCTCACGTTAAACACATTCGATGACTTCTAATACTAGAAAAGGATGAAACTTCAAGAGCAGTGTTTTAAGTGTGTACAAATATCAAAGAAGCAACAGAGACTCGCCACTATCCCTCCCCACACAGGGTGCCAACTTACACCCGCAATAACAGCCACCCCGGACGCTCACTGCTCATGCCTGTTTGTTTTAACACAACTTCACTCATCAATGAGCCAGCTTGATGGTGTGCTTCTAAGAAAAATACTAAGTACAACAGAAGTCTTATCTCGATCCGATGGACACTTTTTAGTTTTATGGAAATAAACAAATCAACAAACATCCTAAACATTTATTATTGGGTTTTTTTTTGTTTATACTAACCAGAACGAAAGGAAAATAGCAGAAAAATTTGAATGCGTTGATAAAGTTAGCTGGCGTATCCATGCTTCACATGGGGAATTTATAAAGTAGCTTTGTTTATTATTATTATTATTATTATTAGCACCGCGTCTTACTACCCATTCGGGTTATTCGCACTTACGCTAATGTGTAATGGTAGGGTGATTGTGAGATGTAATGGAGGACCTACAGTTTAACGTGGGATCCGAACCACGGTGGAGGCCTGGCATTCCTCACATTCACAAGATGTCTTATAGCTTTGTTCTTATATAGTATTATAGTATCACAGTGAATAGTAACCTAATCTTAAATTATGAATAAATATTAATCATTTATTTTTCTAATTTATCTCACAAAATATGAAAAGTAGGCTGCCTAAAACACAATATCAAAATGCAGATCATAATTTAAATAATATGTGTTAAAAGCTGAAATTTCTTTTGATGATTAAGTTATAACTTCTCTATACACAATATTTATACTCTTGAATTTTGGTTAACAATAAAAAAAGAGAGAAGAGTAACAAAGCATTAATAATTGGTTGATTAAAGAGTTGAAATAAATTAAGAGGTACATAAAACTGTAGCAGTTCACAGTGTAGAAAAAGAATTAATTTGTTTTCAATATTTTTGGCTTAATTCAATACACTATTTTGAATCTGCCACACTAAATTTTCTATTTCAGGCTTTTATAGAGAACAATTTTAGATTACAAATTTTAGATTTCTATGCTGTTTAGAATTGTTTGAATAATTGATGCAGACAGACAAATATCAACACTATATAGAATTATTATGTTCAACATAAGCCTGCACTCTTTACTTAAATTCCAACCCCAAAACCAAATATTTCAACCAATAAATTTTATAAACACTTTTATAATCTGCCTAGTATAATATTGAATCAAAAACAAAACTTCTTTAGTGCCTGTGTTACTAGGAATTATAAAAGACAGTTTTTCCGGATGGTAGACACCCTGAATATGTATACCAAAGAATTGTTTTACAATACATTTCTTTACTATCAATAAATGTTTGATTTGTGAACATGTTAGAGTAACATGTAGTGCAGCTGGTGAAGATATGTTAACACAAAGTGTACCTGGTGAACATGTAGAATCTGTTCTTCTTGAAGGCTGTACAGAAGAGGGTAGGGTCTGAACGAGCAGAGTCTAGCGTCGGATTCTCTGAAGCCTCCATCTCCACAGTCACCGCCGCCTTTGACCTCCTGGCTCGGCCCTAAACTTGTCTCGTAATTAAACCTTAGTCAATTTGCCTACAATATATATCTCTCGACAATACTTTCATGTGTGATGCCCAAAACAAGCTTAAAGAAATATATTCATATCATTGTTACTATATTATATTCAATATATGAGGAGGATGGAAACACATAAAAAGGAACCAAAACAATATGGCTTTTACAATAAAAATAAAAATACAGTTCACAATTTACATTGCTGTCACTGGACATAGAGTTAATAGCTACTTCATGAAGAAAATCAATCTTTACCGCCCAATCCCCCCCCCTAGGTTTCATTCTATTGGAACTCATCAGGGAGGAGAGTGAAACATGCAAAGAACTTCCTTAAAGAAGAAGGACAAACATAGTAAATGGACAGTGAATGTAAATATATAATAATATAACTGTATAAGGGTAATTGTGTTATATTTGGAAGATAATACAGGGAGAGAAAGGAGAGTTGAAAGTTAGACCTGCGATGTATTTTGAGCTCCTTGTGATCAGGGTTCATACATATTTTTATGACCTGTAGCATCATTAAATATTACAGTTGAGTGCTATATTTTAACTACAGTCCCAAACAGAAAAGAATGATTGAGTAATGGTAAAGGATATACAAAGTTTAAAAAAGTCAAAACCTTTGCTTTCTTTGATAATAATTTTCTTACCATCAAAAAAAATAAACTCCCGGGTAAACTATAAAAACCTCTGATAAATGAATAACAAACTAACACTTCCAGGTCACAGAGTCAGGTCAGCTACTGTACACCTGACAATCTCAGGTCACAGAGTCAGGCCAGCTACTGTACACCTGACAATCCCAGGTCACAGAGTCAGGCCAGCTACTGTACACCTGACAATCCCANATAATTTTCTTACCATCAAAAAAAATAAACTCCCGGGTAAACTATAAAAACCTCTGATAAATGAATAACAAACTAACACTTCCAGGTCACAGAGTCAGGTCAGCTACTGTACACCTGACAATCTCAGGTCACAGAGTCAGGCCAGCTACTGTACACCTGACAATCCCAGGTCACAGAGTCAGGCCAGCTACTGTACACCTGACAATCCCAAGTCACAGAGTCAGGCCAGCTATTGTACACCTGACAATCCCATGTCACAGAGTCAGACCGGCTACTTTACACCTGACAATCCCAGGTCATAGAGTCAGGCCAGCTACTGTACACCTGACAATCCCAGGTCACAGAGTCAGGCCAGCTACTTTACACCTGACGATCCCAGGTCACAGAGTCAGGCCAGTTATTGTACACCTTACGATCCCAGGTCACAGAGTCAGGCCAGCTACTGTACACCGGACAATCCCAGGTCACAGTCCGGCCAGCTACTGTACACCTGACGCTCTCAGGTCATCAGAGTCAGGCCAGCTACTGTACACCTGACAATCCCAGGTCACAGAGTCAGGCCAGCTACTGTACACCTGACAATCCCAGGTCACAAAGTCAGGCCAGCTATTGTACACCTGACGATCCCAGGTCACAGAGTCAGGCCAGCTACTGTATACCTGACAATCCCAGCAGCGGGATTCCGTAACTTTTGAACAATATGTAAATGCATTGATAACGGTTTTGTTATATTTATAAAATGTCAGAAATTTGTATATTTGTTTAAATGGTCGGTTTTTAAATTTCATATTCATAAAACTAATACAAAGTTCTATTATTATTTTAAAATAATAGTTGAGAAGTGATGCCATTAATAGGGGAAGAAAATACATAGGCCAAGGTTGTACTTTAAAACAAAACATAGTGGACTGACTGACTGACCATATGAGCACATGGTTTACAAACTAACTTAACTCTAAAACAGACAGGGAACCCTCTAACTCAGCTGTTAATTAATTACTGTCAAAGTGAAATAAATGTATCGGCCGTGCTGGATATCAATCTCTGGACCCTTATTTCGATGTACAGACAAGGATACGGTGTTATTATTGTTTAATAATGCATGATCCTGTCATGTTTCTAGTGAGTCTACAAGCTAAGTCATTCTATGCTAATTATTATGTTGTTGCTTCATTAAGGGTCCTCTATAAACCACAAAACGACAATGGAAAGAGGGTTAAGGGGTTGTCGGGCTGTCTACATGGTGTTACATGGCATAAGAAGAATTTAAGAAAAATGTGGTTGTGTTTGGATGAGCCCTTAGAGAATCTATAGTAAATATATTGCTAGGAACAGCTTAAAATTAAGTCTGCATAATGTGGTGTAGTATGAAAGGGTAAACAATTATCTTGTGCATCAGTATTAGGTACATATGGCCGATTTTGAAAAAGAGCAACTTACAATGATTTACATACTCGCTTCAGAGGTAAAATGATATAGGCGGCACACCTGCAATAAGCCGGACATTCGCTGGCGAAGAGCTCAAGCTTCAACTCTTGATCAGGTGTACTGAGAGTTGTACTTACTAAATAGTTCTCCACTCTCCCTCCACACATAGGTAGATACACTTCTCCTAATACAAACCTTACTTATCCCAAACACATTAGTGTATTAGTGCATGGTGTACAGCCCCAACGGTTAGTAAGACGCAATGGAAAACATTGCCTTAAAAAGAAATGTATGAGATTGAGGAAATTTACGGTGGAGGGTGGATGAAATCCCAGCCTTTAGGGAACTTGGTCAAAATGCCAACCAAAGAGATATCAACAAAATGTAATTCTGGTTCAACATGGCTGCCATTCACCTCCCAAGAGTTTCAGTGCTGTATGATCAGACACACAACCGCCTATTTGTTTACGAATATAACATAATCAAAATAAGGAAGAGATGGGAGGAACATATAGCAGCAAGTGTGCAAGTGAGAGAAGGAGAATGGAAGGACAGACTAACCTTTTTAGTAAAAAGACCCACCCACAGGTTGGAAACAGTTCATGATGATCAACACAAAACATAGTTAAACTCCACTAAAATCTACCTTGGCACAAGCTGGGCCAGAGGGGTCACATCCAACATTTCTTCTAGAAACAAATGAAGTTGTATTTTAAAAAACCTTTTACAACTCTTTAGCTATAGGTCTTTGGTTATTTAAAAAACACATAACAGTTGTAATATGAAGATTGATGACGATTTACCTGCTTTGGTGACTGCAGGTGCTACTCTCGCAATAGAGTAGATTGCCAAAAATCAAGGTTTGGTTCCAATCAGGTGTACCAAGATTTTCCTAAATAGTTACCTATTATCCCTCCATGCAAATGTGTGTACACTTCATCTAAATTCAACCTCCTCAATCCCTGATATATTAGTGTAATTAGTATATAGACATATAACACAGTGGTGCAAACAAAAATTAAGTATTTATTTAATTGATGAATTGATAGGTTTGTATTTGGAGAAACTGGATGTGTGTGGCGCCCTGTAGAATAACTTCATATTGGCCTTTTTCATGGAACACACTTGGACCATGCCCTTTTAAACTTTGAATCAAGTATATTGCTTTGCCTTTGACCAAGCTCAACTGATCTAATCTATTTGTATTTAATATGCCTTCGATAATCAAGAGAAAATGATATAAACGTTCTCTACCTACTAACCTACTAGATTAGCTAAACATTTTGAAAATAGATAGGTATCCTAAAAGTATAAATATTATGAAATTCAAAAAATTAAAACGAGGAAAAACTATCCAATAGAGTTTTCATAAAAAAAACATGCATTTTGAATTACATCCTACATACAGTATTTAGGCCTATTTAAATCTCTTGAATGGATAACTTGTCTTGTTTCAATTAGCCTCGCTTTACGGGCCCTCGTTTAATCACATTCTCTAGCGATACCTTTGAGAATCAATTCTGTGAAGCAAAGAAATACTTAATAGCTATCGTTCAAAAGATTCAGAATGCCGGTGCAGGTGGGAGTCGAGACAGTGTAGCGTGTAGCTAGTAGCTAAGTTGGGGTTACCTGGAACAAGGCGAGTTTGAGCGGCCGCAGGTTTTCCGGCTTCCCAATGATGCCCACCATTTTGTTTGTGTACAAGTTTACCACCTTGACGCCCAGCATGGTTGAGTACATCACAAAGTGGCCGCTCTCGTCATACACAATGTTGGCAAGATTGAGAGCATCTGACTTCTCAAGGTCACGCTCTGCCGCCATCCTGACAAGTTAGTACACTTTAGTTTACATAATTATCTAACAATATGTTGGAGGAAATAGTAGTTTGAGTAATAGGTGAGAGGTTGGACAGTAGCTGTTGCAGTAGAGTCTATGGGGTTAGTTTGACCTTCCTGTAACCTCACTAATGGAGGGTTATTTTCTCTCGGGTGCATCTCTACCCCCTAGTTGTGGATAACCCTTGTTTATGTACAAATAATGAAGGTTAGATCAAGTTCATACGCGCACACACACACACACACACACACATATATATATATATATATATACACACACACACACATGAAGTAAGGTGCCTTAGGAATTTTATAATAAAAATAATAATATGAGTGAATTATTTTATCTTTTATTTGAAATTTATTTTATACCATTCGAATGGATTTAATTACTTATTTAAAACATTTTTTTAAATACATTTAGCAGTTATGTAAATCTGACAGAGCCCAGGTAGACGGTCCACTCTAAACAAAGGCTATGGCTGAACTGTTGGTCACACGACCTTGACATTTGGAAGGTAGAGGGAGAAAATAAAATAGATCAATATCTGACCCCGCTGGTTATTGCTGAGACCTCAGGTAAGGGGCAACACCTCGTATTCTCCAGTTCCGGGCTAGAAACATCAACATTTAAGGAGGACATGTTTTGGAAAGTCCTAAGTGTATTTTCTTTGGTGAACTTGCCGAGGTATTAACAACATAATCAACCATTTTGGTAAACATTTTTAATTTGCTTGAGTGCACATAATGGCTTGAATATAAGACAGTTTTTATTCAAAATTGGAAGCCAAAAATACAGGGTTGTCTTATAATTGCAGCCTAACATCTTAGAATATTAATTTCAACTTAATTTTTCACAAAGCTGTTTGTAATGCATTATCGTGATTAAATTTAATAAATCTTGTGCAAAAACACGTTTCCACACGAGTAAAAGACTATACTACTTTATTTTAACATGGTCTTTCACAGGTAAGATATTGTCACAACATAGCTTCTTGTGTTATTAATTTCAAACTTACTTTTTGTAAAAAACAGCATATATACAACATATTATTTGTTGACGTTCATAAATTTAGCATAATAACATGTTTCCACACGAATATTAACTTGAAAACTTTATTCTATTGCAGTATTTTATACATAAAAATGTAAACAAACACCACTTGAATCAAGTTTTAGATTTTGGTCATTGGCCCAGCAGCGGTGTAGTACTTGTGTGTGAACACGCTTTTAGAAGTGATCAGTAAGCAGATCTGGAGTGATCAGTAACATGATCGTGCTGCAGTGTGTGTTTCTTTTCGTGATTGGGCATGACATCAGCTGCATGCTGATTATCTTGTGTATATTCATTGTTTTTGTTGTATGAATGATTTACAGGTAAGTAAATAAAATATAGTTTAGTGTGGTTTTAGTTAATAAAGTATTCCTCATAGTATCCGCTAAAGCTAACTGACAATGTAACATACCTGCGACCAAACTCCATGTTAGGAAGCTGTTGTTTAACTTGCTGAAGCTCTGAAAACCTCTGGAGAGTTTCATCAAAAACACGATTCAGTTTCCCGGTCAGGAACGTAAATACTCTCACCTGGTCAAGAAACAGGATACATACATGTAAGAGAGATGAACACCACATGGCATGTACCATGAATATCAGTAAAACAACATGTTCTCCAGCCTTGATTTGGATTACGAATGAACCTTTTAGAAAACACCAACAATGATAACATTTCACTGTGTTATTAGTATTTTATAGTTATTGATAATAACTATCAAAAGGGAAAGTTGCAGACCACATTACCTGATGTATGAATACATGAAAATAGCCCTACTAGGGTTTTCTGTCATAAGTCCACTCCTAAGAAAATTGGTGTGTGTGTGTGTATTTTTTGTGCAAATCCCATTCATGTTTTTCACATAGGTGTACTGGTATGGTAGGAATGAGTTTAATTACAAGTTTGAAGGAAAGTACCCATATTTGTGTGGAAGGAGTCACAATATTCCAGCAAACCAGACTAGACAATGGCAGCAAGTCTATTCATAGTAATAAGACTAAGAACACAAAAGAGAGAAGAATTTAGAAAATCCAAACATATTTTTGTGTGAACATCATCATATCATATTAGTATTATTATATATATATATATATTAATATAAACTGATGCAGATCACATGACTAAATATATGAATACCGTAAAACTAAGTGACTTGGCTTCTGGTGAGTGATAGGTAAAAAAAATTTAAACACTACATAAATCAGGTTATAACGAAATATATATAAATTCCCATATATATATTTATCGAGCCTGGAATATTATCTACATTTTAAATATTTTTTTGAGTTTTAACCAATAACTAATTTCTGAAAATTGAAAAATGACACCTGAACATTGGAATTGAACCCAGGACCTTTGACTTAGTACGCCAATGCTCTTACCACTGAGCTATCCAGGATTCGTCCCGCGCCCAGGGTCATTCTTCACTCATATTTTAAGGTGGGCATAAAACATGATACAAACATAATAGCTTCGGCTATTTGTTTCTTAATGTCTAGATAAATATTATTTAAAATGTTCTGGCAATTTTAGTAAATACAGATTATATACACTTAAACCCCACACAAACTAATTGGGATTAGATCCTGTTCGGATTATCTGAACAAATACATCATAGCTAGCAATTAAACTAAAGCTTACTATGAAAGCATTACAGTAGGGACATGTCATAGGGTTTTGTTGTTTGACAGTGGGCTACTATTGTTCTGTGCATCAATGACTGTGTATATATATATATAGTACCTCAGAAAGTGGACCAAGGTCAGCCACACCACCGTGTTTGTAGTCATACGTGACTGGGAGGAGGACCCACCATTTTATTTTCGGCTTAGTCGCGAGAGATTTGTCACAGTAAAACTTTTTTTTATCATAAAGAGTTTTTATTGGCTATAGAAATGTCCACTAAGTTAAAACACAGTTTTTGTACTCTTAAGATAAGCTTCAAGTGTTGAAATGTTTGGCTAAGCGCAGAGACAAATAATACACCCAGACACTCAAGCTCCAGGTTAAAATGGTTACACTCATTTTAGCAGCTTGAGTTCTTCACCACTAGGATCGCTGCGGTTAGTCCTATCATCACCCAGCAGTGACACTAGCGAAGCCCGGTGTTGAAGGACTCAAGCTGGCAAAAGGAGCGCAGTGAAACCCCCGTAACGTTGAGAGTCTGTTTCTTACTTATCTGTAGCCAAGAGAGAAAGTGCAACAAAATCAGTTGTTGATTTTGGTGTTGGTGAGGCAACGATAAGTGACAGAAAGAAAAATCATGGCAAAATAAAACTTTTGTGCAGAAATGTCAGTCAAGGTTCTTGTGTAAAACCACACATCAAGAGTGTCACAATTCTACAAAATATATAAAATTAATTGTTTATGGTTTCCAAGTTGAAAAGTGGTCCCCAAGTTTAGGAGAAAGCCTTAACAAGATGATGGGTGGTGATCTTATATTTAATGTGAGTAATGGGTGGCTAGATCGTTGGAAGAATATGTATGGGATAAGGCAGCTATCTATAATCAGAGAATTGTTATAAGCAAATCACCTAGAAACACAAGAATACATAAATGAATACGCAGAATTAATTTTGTCTCAAAACGACTTTCTTCAAGAAACATACAATAGCACAAAGACAGGTTTGACTTGCTAAGTGCCGACGAAAAAAAGCCTCACCCCTGAACAAGAACTTCAGGCGCATTGTCTCAAGATGGTTTTGGAATATAGCAATGCAGCCAGAAAACATAAGTATGGTTATGGACAAACTAAAAAAAGAAAGAGCATATTAATATGTACTACATCCTGTGTTCTAAAGAAATCAAACAAAAGTATGCATGAACAGTCATCTTTTTAAGAAATGGTTTAAAACCAAGTTTGTATCTTCCATAAAACAAATTCAGCTAAGAAAAGGATTTACCAGCCATGGCGTTACTTGGGGTTGACAACACTCCATCTCACCCATCGAATGACCAACTTGTTTATGAAAAAATAAAAGCTATTTTTCTACTTCCAAATGTAATTCATTTGTTTCAACCAATGAGCCAGCAGGTGCTTCAAACTATTCAATGTGCCTACAAAAAATACTTTTCACCATCATAATCATGTTTCCAGCCAGGTCAGTTTAGTACAAAGCCTCCATCAGTCTCTGTCCTTCCACCATTCTAAGGTCTTTAATTTCTTCCATTCTCCTCTCACTTGAACACTTCCTGTTATCTGATCCTCCCATCTCTTATTTTGGCCTCCTTTGTGGTATTTTCCCTACATTGCCAACATTTTCTTTGGTAACCTTTCTTTTTTCATCCTCATGATATGCCCATACTTCCTCTATTTCATCATGTACTCCCTGTACCCCTTCTCTTTCTTTCCTGCTGCTTGTTCATCACCATTCCAAATAGTAACGGTGAAAGGGCACTCCCCTGCTTCAATCCATCTTTTGATTTGGAATCAAGTCTTATTCCCAATTTCAGCCTTAACACGGCTCCTGTATCCTCATAAATGCTTTTTACTCTCATTACAACTCCTCTTTCCACTTCAGCATCCTCCATAACGTTCCAAACTATTTTATATCCTTAGATACCATTACCAAGTCTTTCCCATATTCATAACTTCTTCCCATCAGCTTTTGTAAGTATGGAAAAGCTTAAGTTTATTTTTGACCTAAATTGGTGCTGTTCCTCTCTCCACCTTCCTTTCATTTTATTTCACAGTAACTTCTCATAAATCTTTGTACAGTGGCACATCAGTGTACCTTGTTTTCCTTCCAAACCTCTCTCAGCACCCTGTATAACCATTGTATACCTACTTCACCTGCTGCCCCTATCATTTCCACAGTTTGATACATCTGGTGCTTTCTTTTGTTTCATCCTCTTTAATGCTTCCTTAACATCTTTCCTCCTCTTCTGTTATTTCTTCCCGCTCCTTGGTTTCCCTCGCATTCCTCTCTCTTCTGGGTTGAACATTTTCCCAAAATATCTAATACATAGTTCCTTTTTCTTCCTCTTCTGTCTTCAAAATTCTTGCTTCTTCATCTATCATTCAAATGTATTGTGTTTTCTCTCTCCTGTTTCTTAGTTGGCTATATATCATCTTCTTACTTCCTTCCAGATCTCGGCGCAGCATTTCCGTTCATTTTTGCATCCAATCCTTCCTGACTTCCCGTACAAATCGCTTCGCTCTTTTCATATTTTCCCTATATTCTTCCTCTATTTTCTCATTCCTATTCTTAAAACTTCTTCTGAATGTTTTATTTTTTCCCCCCTACTGCTTCCTTCACCTTGTCTTTCCACCAGGTTGTCTAATTCACTACCTCTTATTACTTGTCCTCCTACATGCCTCTCATCCGTTTCCACCAGACTGTTCTTAAACCTTTCCCATTCAACCTCTACATTTTGCATCTCATTCGTGGGTATTAAGCTTCTTGTCTTTCTTAGGTACAGCTCTCGAGTTTTAAGAATAAAATAACGACTTGCTAATCGATTATTTAGTTTTTAATTGATTTTAACTTTGTTTTTATTAGTTTTTTAAAATATGTTATTGAAGTAATTGTAGAAATATTCAAACGTAGTCCTGCCTTATAAAATGGGAATGAACATATTGTAGTCGAAAATATGTTTGTGTTTTAAATAGAATGTATTCTCAGAAATCAATATATTGCAAGAATCTAATATATTTGTTTTCTACGCAAAAATTGATAATAAATATAAAAGAAAATAATAATAAAACATACTTAAGCATTATTGAGTTCACTATTTCCAATGCATGTTTAATTGTTGAACATGTTGTTTTAGTCTTTATTAAAAATATTCATTTGTATTTTTATTTTTGCTATCTTAATAAAATAAAATATCCTTCAATGATGATTAAAGTTGATCAAAGGATAACTAGGCCTAATCTGTTTATTTCACATATTTTTTTAGAAACTTAACCCATTCTAACAACACTTTTAAAAATGACTAAAAGACACTCAAATTTTGACTGATTTAATTCTTAAACAGTAATATGAGTCTAGATTGTTTAATTAGGCTGGATTTTAGCCTGTATTTTTCGAGGGGTGGTTGGGGTTGATTAACATTGACAGCATGATTGAAATAAACCTTAATTCACAGTTTAGGCCTATATTGTGTAATGTGGGTCTATTTGTAAATCATTAAAATTTATAAAGATTTGCTAGGATTCGGATTCAAGAAATAGTGGATTCAATCCATCTCTAGTTTTAACTGAAGTAGATTTTCACTAAAATTAAGATCAAGAGCAACAAGTTTACTAATAGAGTCAGCAGCCTCCAATTTTGCAGATTTAACAGCATGGATCATAAGACTGCTTAAAAGGTGATGGAAATCACTGTACAAGTAAGAAACATGGGTTCTAGCCGATTGAAATGTTCTTTGGAACGGTTCACAATCTACAGCCCAAGTCTTAAAAAAAGTTTGTTTACATTTGATAAATTTGTCGTGTGTGCTTCATGACACTTTTAGGCAGTTTGGTATGAGGAAATTTAGAGGTGTGTATGAATTTGTTTACATTATCAACCACAATTAAAGCTCGTTCTAAGCAACTGACATTTTCAACCCGCCATTGCCATAACTAAATCAGGTTTCAAAAATAAGAAGTTATAGTACATAGTATACTGCATCATTTCACCTCAAAATGATCATTTTCTTATCGAAGACACCATGAAAAAAGTAATCTGCAATTTAATGGAATGTACTAAACAACTTTCCCTGACCATAATTACATTTCCCCGACTTTTCATGACCAATTTTCATTTCCCTTACTTTCCAGGTCAGTGGAAACCCTGAACTTTCATTCCTTGTAATCTTTCAGCCTCCACACCCTTATTCTTCTGTCTTGTCTTACTATCTTTCTCCTACATTCCCATCACTCTGTCTTGTCCTACTATCTTTCTCCTACATTCCCAACACTCTGTCTTGTCCTACTATCTTTCTCCTACATTCCCATCACTCTGTCTTGTCCTACTATCTTTCTCCTACATTCCCATCACTCTGTCTTGTCCTACTATCTTTCTCCTACATTCCCATCACTCTGTCTTGTCCTACTATCTTTCTCCTACATTCCCATCACTCTGTCTTGTCCTACTATCTTTCTCCTACATTCCCATCACTCTGTCTTGTCCTACTATCTTTCTCCTACATTCCCATCACTCTGTCTTGTCCTACTATCTTTCTCCTACATTCCCATCACTCTGTCTTGTCCTACTATCTTTCTCCTACATTCCCATCACTCTGTCTTGTCCTACTATCTTTCTCCTACATTCCCATCACTCTGTCTTGTCCTACTATCTTTCTCCTACATTCCCATCACTCTGTCTTGTCCTACTATCTTTCTCCTACATTCCCATCACTCTGTCTTGTCCTACTATCTTTCTCCTACATTCCCATCACTTTGTCTTGTCCTACTATCTTTCTCCTACATTCCCATCACTCTATGTCTGTCACCAACAACTTGTGGTCACTATCTAAGGACACACTTGGTATTGCCTTGATGTTTAAGGTCTGTCTTTTCATTTCTTCATCCATAATAAAGTAGTCTTATCACCAACTTTTGGTCCCCATTCCAACTGCATCTAGTGATCTTATGCCAGCTGTTTGAACCACTTTCATTTTATTCTAGCCTCCTTGTTTCTCTGTCGCTATCCTTTCTTCCCTAACACCTCCTCAATTCCGCCTCTCTTGTTTCCTACTTTTGTATTCAGATCACCCATTACTGTTTTACACTCATTTCCCATATGCCTTTCTAGGTCTTTCTCAAAATTTTCTTTTTCTTATGCCAGTCATCCCATTTGTGGGGCATGCACTTTATCACCTCCACTGTTGAAAATGCAAAAATGCTTTTACAAACTTTAAGACATTTAACTTTTCATACTTGAACTTCTGAAGAAAAAAAAATACTGGGTAGCTGAGGCGTGGAATGTCACAGATTAGTTTTGTTTGGAAAGTCATGGAAAAAACTATGGCCTAATTGAAGGGTTTTTGGAATTTAATATATAACCCTAAAATTAAGGGTAGTTTACTGAAGGGCAAAAAGAGAAAAAGTTGATGTCATCAAAATCGGCTGTAACGATTTTGATTAACTTTCATTTTTAAACATTTAAAAATATTCTAAACAAATTGGTTAGCCTCAATATTTTGGCAAAATGACTTTAAGGGCTTCGGCCTGATGCTTAAATTATTTTTATTTATGATATCTCCAAGACTATTTGAGATATAAACTTATTTATCATTACAAATATGTAGGTCTATTTATAATACTAATATTTTATTTGAAGCATATTTTTATAAAACCAATAACTTTCAAGCTATACGCAAATGTATATATATTTTTTAACTTTTCGAACACAAAAGGTAAAGTATTACGACAGTAAAAAAAATCTAACCCAAACCCTAAAAAGTGGCCTTTGCAATGTCACCTGTCTGTGTGTGTGTTTAAACTTAAAATTAAGAGTAGTTTAATACAGGGCAAAAAAAGAAAAACCCGATTTTCTCAAAATCAGCTTTAACGATTTTGATTAAAATTCGTATTGAGGCGTTGATTAAGATTATAAATAAACTGGCTCTTTTCATTTTCCCATGAAAATGGCTTTTAGGGTACTTTACAGAAGCATAAACTTCCGTATCTCTGCAACTATTTGAGATACTAAGTAACTTTTAATTGTAAGTTTGTAGTATTATTAAAAATTAAAAACTTTTATACAAAATATATTTTAATAAATCCAACAGTTTCTGAAATATTGGCAAATATATTAAAACAATTTTGTGCGCTTTAGTTGTAAAGAGATACTACTCAAGTTTTAACGCAATAGTTCTCAAATAAGAGTAATTAAATATAAGTCTCTCAAAAAGTTTGTGTTGTTTTCCCTTAAACCCATTAGGAGAAATGTTTGTACAACAATGATCTATTTCCATTTTAGACTCAATAGTTAATATTTACATTTTTTATTGGACAAAATTTATGTTTAAAATTTTAACCATAAGTTGAAATTTTAATATGAGTTGTTGAACCTTGTGGACCAATTATTGATCTATTTTATCGGTCCAAACATACAAATGAGGACATTAATTCTTAAAAAAATAAAATTATAAAGTTTAAAACCGAGACTTAAAAAAAGTTTCACATATATCACGAGTTTTGGGTAAATATCTCAATTTTTAAACAATAGAGTGAGATATTTCGTGCAGAGTTTCGTACCATTTTTTTTGTAATGTAAAACTTTTTTAACTAAAAATTATTTTTACAATAAAATAATTTTTTCTTAAAGAAATTTGCCTATTTAATTTTCTTTCACAGACTTAAGAGTTTTGGATAAGAGGGTTAAAGTGTATTGAAAAAAGGTATATACTATATTTTCAGAGCATAATGACGTTTTAGGACATTTTTAATTGGATATTTAATGAAATTACACCTAGGAGCTAATTATTAGTAATACACAATGCAGAGCCTAGTTGACACACCTTCCTATCAGCAGACAGTGTGGCAAACCTCTTGCCATCAGGGGAGAAACAGAGACCAGTGGGGAAGGTCTTGGCTTTCGCAAACTCAAACAAGTCTGTGTCAAGCTTGGACTCGAATGTCACACATTTAGGAAAGCTGTACTTCAGCTTTGGTCCGGCCCAATACTCCAGGATCCCGGCTTGATCCACGGAAACTGCCACTTCAAACACCGGATTATGCTGTACAAAAGAAAAGAAAACATTTGTAGACCACGGTTTAATGATAATTTCTTATTTCCGTGATAAATACCAGAGACCCAGCTTAGTGCGACAATCTAACCTCAACCAAGATACTATGAAACAGTGTGGTTTTCCATTCTCTCTCCAGGAAGCTGTTGAAAGCCACCCAATACATAACCATACTATCGAGTGTTCTGGTCACCAACCCTTCACAGCCAATGGATGAGTGTTGGAAGACCGTGTCCCTGATGAGAAGTGAATCATATCCGAACAGGGTGTCTCCGAAGCCTGATTGCTCAGGTGAGTGGCCGAACCCCTGTAGGGTCAAGGGAAGGTCAGGTAGGTTAAGGTAACCTTGGCAACTCTTGGTCCTCTCATATCCAGGGCCACTCTTCACAAGCATTGGCCCGCAAAGCAAACAGTCCTTAATATAATTTCCATTACTAGGTAGTCATTTTTCAAATAATTGAATGTAATTCGTCTATTAAGACTAGTCCTGGGTCACTATCAATGTATAATTTATTGTATAAGTTTAATATATTTTTATACTATTTATCTTTAAAAAAAAAACTAAGCAATATTTTTACTGTGTGGTTTATTACGTATTGAAAAATACAATATTCAATATGTGTGTGCTTTGTAGATTTTAGATATATATTGCATAGGTTTTTATATCATGTTTGTAAAATAAATTGTCTTAGGAGATTAATATTTTTTTGCACAGAAGGAACACATTCTTGAATAGGATTCTGAAGGAGCCAGTATTCATAGTGAGGAATATGGTTGGATATGTAACCTGCATATTATGTTACAATATCGAGTTGATGTTAAGTTTTAAGATGTTATATTTTTTACAACGGCAGTTTCTAGTGTCGAGAACGAGCTGTGATGATCTCATGTATATATGACTAGAACGCGACTTATTTTTACAGATACATATTCTCTATTTCTATTCTTAAATTTAAATTCTCAACACTTCAACATTTACAATTTCAAACTTTCTCCATGCAGCCAAACTCATATTTAAAATATGTTATTTATTTTTATATCATACTGTAATTTATTTACAATAAACAATTGAAAGGTGTAAATAGTAGACTTAAAAATACTTTAAAGTGCCATATTTGATCTGGTATAGATGATTAGAACACAGCACAAAGGAGATGTTGGAAATATTTAGTTTGTTAGACCTAAAGTGTAATGGAAAAAAGACATGTCAATAAACACATTGAAAGGAGCCCAGTTCTAAATGTTGCCATTTTGTTGAATACCAACATTTTAATTACCTTGGATTCTAGAGCTAAAAGTAGAAAATTGTGATATTAAGAAAAAAATCTTTTTATACCAGTAACATTCAAGAGGGGGACGCGGCAGTTGGCGTAAAGTCATTTGGTCTAAGAATGAAACCAAAAGTCATTTGGCCTAAAATTCGTTTGAACTAAAAGTCATTTGGCCAAAGGCCTTTGGCCTAAAAATTAATTTCACTAAATTCGTTTGGCCTAAAAATTAACTTCACAAAAATAATTTGGCCTAAAGTCATTTAGCCTAAAATGTAAATTCAAAACCTTTGGGTATCTTCGGAAAGTACAAAGTACTGTTAGTTGTTTCATCTGAATATAGATAGCACAACCGATGCGAGATAGTTACAATATTTCTAAAAAACTTGACATATTTCCTACATACAGCTCTACAACACCAAACCTATAATCTTAAGTCTAAAAAAAAAAGATCAGTAGTTCACAAAACACTATACCACCTGTTTTGTGTATAAATTTCCGATATTATTTCCTTGCTAGTATATCTCATAGTCATAAAGTTAATGGGAATGAAGATATTAGCGAAAAACATTAAAAAAAAACAATTTCCAGCATCGTTCACGCGTGGTAAAATTGTATGCGTACAATCGAATTATGGGGACTTTTGACAACTTATTTAGAAAGGCAAAATGAAAGTGGAAACCAATATTCAACCCACCCACTTTAAAGTTGTCTGAAGTGACGCTCGATTTTCGTTTAAAGTTACTGGACTAAGGTAATGTTAACTTTATTTGAACATATTTTTTATCTATTGTATTAATAAATGTATAAAATAGTGACGTATGAAATAAGTTTAGCCAGTGAATATTGTAATGGCCAAATATATATAAACTTAAATTATGCTTTTGACTAAATCTTTAACATGATTATTATAGTTAGTATTATTATTATATATAAAATTAGTAGTCATTTTTTTCCAAACAGTGTAACTATTTTAATTACGGTGATATTAACAACATGGGTTATGTTCACACAATAATTCTATTGTTTAAAAAGTGTATACTAATTTCCCTCCTAGTAATTAGCAAAGCATTTTCACGATTTATTTCAACTAATACGCTATATTATATATATATATATATAAGCAGTAAAACACACTGTACAAAAAATACAAAGAGTTTTATGAAACCGTCGTTGGTCTTGTTTTAATTCTCCATGAAACGTAAAAATATAAAATGCAGAAGCGTTTACAGGATGATAACTTTCCAGGGCAAGAAACACGTATTATGTAAGCAAGTGGACCTCCGAAAAGCCAATGGCTGCTGCAGAGGCCGGAAGGAAGCTAGCAGCGAAGCAAAGATTTGTCTCAGACAGTGATAGAGTACATTCGTTGACACACACTTCCACTGGGGGCGGTGTTTATAATTGAAAGAACAAGTACAAACAATATTTTATTACATATGATAAGTCACATACAAATTAAGTTACCCATTGATGGGTGTCGTGGTGAAGTGTCTATGTATACACTATTATACCAAAACATTGAGCAAGTGGTAGAGAAAGTAAGCAATAATGTACAATTAATTAGGCTCGTCATAAATAGCCCCTTTAGCTAATACTATCATTTTGAGAGTTAATTAACACACACACACAACAGGCTGTCTGGTTCACTGAGCTTTATATTTATATAAATTGAGCTTTATGGTGCGATATTAGAAAACATAAAATTAACTTCTTATCGTGCTTGCAGCTGTGTCCTAGATGTAGGTATTTTTTCAGCTATTTAGATTTAGTTTGGCTATTAGATAATAAATCTAAGCTCTATATCTTGGTGTTCATTTCAACAATGTCTCCAATTAATTGAGCAAATATTCATGAAAAGGTTTCAAAATATTAAAAAAAATATATTTTGGTTCCTTATTAAAGGTAGTAGTTAATATGTGGCTTCATTGGCATACAAAGTTTTTTGCTCACACGTGTCTGAAATTGTGTTTTTGGTAGCTTAGATCAGGCTTTCTCAAATTGCGAGACGCGAGGGGATTTCATGTGAGGTGCAGCATCGTTATATCTGTGAACCAATTTATCACTTTCTTTGAATTGATAAATTCTGATTGAGTGTAAAAAATTAATATTCTGTTTGATTTATGAAGCAATAAAATTAATTTTGATATTTGCATCTGCATACATTTGTAATTTCTCAACAAGTATGATAATTTGAATTACATAAATCGACTGTCAGTTGAAAAAGGCCTTCTTTGTGTGTTACTCTTATGTAAACAGAAGCTGACTTGAACCATCTCTGTGATAGGAAAAGAAACCCATTCTTCCAAATGACACATATTTTTCATGATTAATATATCCGTCATAAAATGTTAAAACAAATCTGATATTCTATGAATGTTTTATAAAACTTTACTAGTCTATTCTTAATAAACTCTTTCAAAGCTCCAATCAGAAAATAAAGAAATCAATGCAATAATAAATGCTTCATTTTTGTATTTTAATATAAAAAAGTTATTTTTATTCTAAGAAAGTGAGGCTTAACAATTACTTTTAATGTTCATGTAGGGCTCAAGTGCATAGAGTTTGAGAAAACCTGGTTTAGATTATTCGCAAGAGTGTCTTTTGAGTCCACAAATATTTAAAAATGTACAATTTTAGTTAAAGTGAAAATATTTAAAATTATATTTAAGAAAATGTTGTTTAAAGCTTGGTGGCACTGAGAAATGAAATGTTTTTATGTCTATGAAATATTTGGGACATGTTTCAAACGTAGTAAATATGATAAAACAATTACTCCCAAAGAGTGCCCGCATGCACGTCCTCGTTTGACTGATGAGAGCACCAGAGGTCAGAGTGGTGTGTCATGGCAGATTACAGCACAAGTTCTATACGATGAAGCCCCGAGATCCGAGTGGAAACTTCCATGGCCTTCAACAACCAGAATCCCCTGGGCCAGCGCCAGGTGTTACATCAGTTCTACTCATGCACCATGTTCCCATTCCTTTAACCATCCCTGCCCTCCTTTGAATTCCCCTCGATCAGTTTCCGGGACCATGTGATCACTTTCTAGGATTATAAATTGACATGTTTTGTCTCTATTGTTACTCACTGTACTGAGTTAGGCGCAAGCAGCACTATCAATGTTCCACATGTGTATATATATATATATATATATATATATATGTTCAATACTCATTCAAAATTCTCTTTCTGCTTGGATATTTGTCTAATATTTTTGACCCACATCATCTTATTTGTTTTTGAGGTCACTTTGATAACCATATATAGTTTTATTAGTTTCCATGATGGAGTTGTTTAGTGGTAATGTAAAGTAATTTTTTCTCAAGGCCGCTAGTCTAATATTTATTTGCAAATTACTTAGTCTTGAGCCCACCAGATGGCATGAAGTGAAGCACATTAGCATTAGCTACAAGTGAAGATATACTAAAAATCCAAAACATCGACTTACCTCTTTTCACCGATGCTGTGAGAGCGGAACCAACGAGCAACACGACCAACCCGAGCACAACATCACACCTCGAGTAACTAAAATGGTCCCATCTTAGCGTTGAAGCGCGAGCTCAAGCAAAGAGCTCGGGAAGAGAAGAGCTGTCTCCCGTCTCAAAACTCCAAAGAAAATAATTGTTCGAGAAGCTAGTAGAAGTGTGGAGTAGCGTGGGCCTTCCCCTTGTTTGTTTCTCTTTAGTTACCCTGCCGGTTCTGTGAGTTGTGTAAAATCATATAAAAGACTTGCAGTGAAAAATGAAGAGCTCTCTTGGACATGCTTTGGGGATAGTAGGACGAGGCTAAGGCTTCGGTCATCAATTGACATATTGTAAGCACAAATTCTATTTCGGCATAATAATGTATTGTTCTTCTAAATTCAACTTGTTAGTTTTTGTTGAGCTTATTTTAATATATATATAAAATGTCCACTCATGGACATGAGTTAGGTCTTTTAAAAAGAAGTGGAGGCTTCAGATCGTTATTTATATTATGTAAGGATAATATTTTAGACAGACAAAAATATATTTATCTATAAAGTTTTGAGTAACTATAGAAGTTGTCTACCTTTTACATACGAGTCAAATTTTGAGCCCTGATAACGTTAGGCCAGGTCTATTGTTCTTAACCTTAGATTAATCTAATAAGATGATAGCTAGGAAATTAGACGTTATTTTTTGGGTAGTGCTAATAATGCGTCACATGAACAGAAATCAGATATTATCTTTGATTATCGAACTGTTGTTTATATTACAGGTTTTAATTTTTTTTGTTAGTGTTAGATTTGCTGCTAAACTTTATAGGCATTAGTTGTATTTTTATTTATGACAAGATTGGCCTGTTTACCGTAAATTATTATTGGGTCTAAATGGAATAGTGTTTGAAGTTTAGCTGAATTTTGTGAGTCATGGCAAGTTAAGGAAGGATGATGATAACCTTTGAAATAAGTTATATGAAGTAAATGTTGGTTATTTACATTAGAGTCTTATAAGACAGATAGTAAATATCATGACTTTTTTTTTTTTAGATTTACACATAATATTTTTGCTGTAAATTGAAACTCTCCATATTGTGTTAAACTATTGTTCTATGGTGATCATAAAGATTTTACATTTTATTAATGTTTTGGAGTTATCTGGTAATTTATTCTTTTATATTAAATTCATATATAGCTTAATAAACAAACTCACGGACTTCTTAATTTAATTCTTTAATTTATATGTAATCAATACCCTTACGTCTATCAATTCCCAATCTTTAAATTTTTGTATTTGGGTGATTAGGAAATGACAAGAGATTAATTAAGAGATTATTTTTATTTTCCTTGAGGCTGACTGGTTCTTACCGCAATCGGGGTGGGTTGCGTGTCTGGGTAAACGTGGTGCACCCAGGTTTTCAATATTATGTAACTGAAACAACCGACTCCTATCGCCAATTCTTAATTATTATTTTGTATATTTCGAACCCCCTTGATAGTTGTGTTCGATTCAGTTAGGGTTGATCAAGGCCGCTAGAATGCCAGTTTAATATTAAATTGTAAAGTAACTTTTATCTAGGCCACTAAGACGACATGGTCTAATATTTATTTGTAGATTAGTTAATCTTTTGGCCGATAGGTGGTGTTGCCCAATATTAGTTTAAATTTGATGCTATAACAATAAGTATTGTAAGACATTTGCTGCGTATATCGACTCGGGACATTTTTGGCATAATCTTTGATACATCAATGTTGCAATAATAGTTTGTTAATCTTTAAGTCTATTATCTGCTTTTTGATTGACATTTAAATGTCATCTGAGACTTAATAAATCTAACGTTTGAGTAAATATTCGACCTCATATTGTAGGGAATATATTATTTGGGCTCTTTTTTTGACCTTCAACCTTATGCAGCCCAAGGCTCATTACCTGCTTCTACACCCTCTGTTTTTTGTATTTCTGTATTTATAAATTATCTTGTCTCTAATTTAATTAATGTAGAATATCTTACCCGTTGCCTTTATACTCTCTTTTGGAGATATTTAGGGCTGTATATCACATATATTACGCTATAAACAACAATAAAAACACTTTTTATTAGAGATGTGCCACTCGAATCTTCGAATCCTCGAATCCACCGAATCCTGACAGGTATTCGAGATTCGAGGATTCGGTGTTTTACAGGATTCGATGATCGAATCTTTCACCACATAAACAAAGCATAATATTTTGAATTCAAAAATTACTTAGTTAGGCCTACTTTAGAAGCATAACTTAATCCGTAATATTTATTTTGTCAGTGAAAAGAGATAAACACGAATAAAATATACTTTAAGAAAATAAAAATAATCGTTAGGTGTGGAAAATCTTACGTGCCTTGTACCCTACCCTCCCAACGTATGAGAAACTTGGACTCGACCGTTTCACCACATGCTCACTTATAAACTGTCACCTCACGAACAATATTGTAAATATTTTAATGAACACATCAAAACTCTTCAAAAACTGAAAATTAAAACTATAGTTAAAATAAACTTGAAATAAAACAAATTACGGCTTTAATTTTAACAGAAATAAGAACACATAATGCATGATACAAAGTCAGCCGCCATTACGTATATTATGTTTACTCGCCCGAGTGATGATTAAAATAAAGATACTGTTAATTCTTACTATACAACTGGTTTTAGTTAGACCTATGCAAAGAACCCCAATTTATTGCATATGATCCTTAAGTTAGACATTTTGTTGAGTTTCATGAAAAATAAATACTGTCAACAGTCAGACAGCGATAAAATTGTTTATTTATCCCTATCGACCTACGTATCGTATATCGATTGTTTGTTTAAAATCGATTCAGGTAATCTAATCACTTAGTAAGCGCTCTCGAGTTTTAAGAATCAAATAACGACTTGCTAATCCATTATTTGTTTTTAAATGGATTTTAACTTAGTGATTATTATTTTTAAAATATTTTATTGAAGTAATTGTAAAAATAATCAAACGTAGTCCTGCCTTATAAAATGGGAATTAACGCATTGTAGTCGAAAATATGTTCGTGTTTTAAATTGAATGTATTCTCAGAAATCGATATATCGCAAGTATCGAACATATTTGTTTTCTACGTGAAAATAGATAATGGATATAAAAGAAAATAATAATAAAACATACTTGAACATGATTGAGTTAACAATTTCCAATGTATGTTTAATTGTTGAACATGTTGTTTTAGTCTTTATTAAAAATATTCATTTGTATTTGTATTTTTGCTATCTTAATACAATAAAATATCCTTTAATGATGATTAGAGTTGATCAAAGGATAACTATGCTAATCTGTTTATTTCACATATTTTTTAGAAACTTAACCCATTCTAACAACACTTTTAAAAATAACTAAAAGACACTCAAATTTTGATTGATTTGATTTCTAAACAATAATATGAGTCTAGATTGTTTAATTTGGCTGTATTTTAACCTGTATTTTGCGAGGGGTGGTTGGGGTTGATTGAAATTGAAAGCATGATTGAAATAAATCTTAATTTACAGTTTAGGCCTATATTGTGTTGTAGGTCTATTTGTAAATCATTAAAAATTTTAACGATTTGCTAGGATTTGGATTCGAGATTCGAAAATAATATGTAGATTGGGATTCGAGATTCGGATTCGAGAAGTAGTGGATTCGACCCATCTCTACTTTTTATGTAAATTAATTATATAATCATCATTTTGTTAATCTCCCAACAATACAACTATAAAATTCCTTTTACTAATTGCTTAAAATTATTATTTTAACAAATCTCAAATACCAAAGAATTTTATAAATCAAGCATCCCATCTCTTCTTACAAATTCCTATCGATATTACAAGTCCTTAAGAAAGTAGTTCTCTATTGTTTACAGGATATCTAACTAGTCATCGCTGGGTGAGGTTTGATTATATGACAGCAAAGTTGTGTTACCTTGATGATGACGACAGGTTTTGTGTGAAGTCTCTCAAACACATGTATAGGTACGTTTGTTCCTTGACCGTCATACACATACACCTTGTTAGAATCTGCATCCGAGCTGGAACACCACAAATATCACCTTTGTTGGTGTGAACAGAACACAAATATATTTTTATATTTTACAATTGTTTATTAAAGTTATGAAAGGAAAGAATGAAATAGGCCTATTCTGAAACTTTTTAAAACCATTGATACAATGAATGACAGTTCACAATCAGTTAAGATGACACCATGGAACAATGCAATAATAATGTTAGGTCTGGTTTATATTTTGCTCTAGTCAAATACAATTGCCAATTTTGTCTTGCCAGTTTCTTCTGATGATAAAGGAATATTTCAAAAAATGTAAGGAGGCAAGTTATTGATATTTTTAAAACATTATTTGTATTTCCATGCTTGTTATTCAATCCAACAACAAAGTATTTTCGCTCATTATGTTGCCTGCCTGCTGAGGTAATTGAGCCTTCACCCCCTACATCTCTTGTTCCCCCCTCAACATCTTCTCCCCTTAAAGCCACAGTAGCTCCAAGTCCCCGAGCATTTCATACAGCTCACAGTCACTTTAAGGTCATTTCTCAGAATTTCAAGACATTTTTTCTTCTGTTTTCTTTCTTGTCATTCTTGTGAGTGAGAGCTGGTATTCCTTTCATGTCATTCTTGTGAGTGAGAGCTGGTATTCCTTTCATGTCATTCTTGTGAGTGAGAGCTGGTATTCCTTTCTTGTCATTCTTGTGAGTGAGAGCTGGTATTCCTTTCATGTCATTCTTGTGAGTGAGACATTCTTAGTGAATTTACCTGGCTATGAGTTAGTGAGGAATGACAGGTGTGGTCTAAGGAAGGGGTCGGCGTTGCAATATTTGTATATAACAAAATAAAATGGATAATTCTGGCCACATCTCTCAGTGCCTATTCATCAGTACCAGAATATTATATATTATATTAGAGCTATGTATTTCCTAATTAAAACTTCTTATTGCACTGGTCTATAAACCCCATAATATAATAGACTGGAATGTTTTTGAGTCAGCAATGGCTGACCATGTTTCAGACTGTGAACACGTGATAGTGATGGGGTCATTTTAACACAGACTTAAATCTACTGACTCAAGTAACCTTTTGGAAATGTTCTCAGCTTTTAACTTGACCGTCTGCCCTCTGGATGCTACGCATCATACCCTCACATCCCATACTTGGCGCGATTCAATGTTTACAAATCAACCAGAGTTATTTCCCACACACAGATTGCTGCCCTGGCCTCTCTCACCATGATCTCGTTTACCTGTCATATTCCATCTGGTAAAACGTGGTTCATTAAAACACTGGGGGCTGGCTGTATTCTATGTAATCTATGGAAGTGGACGATTGTTGTCTTGGCTGCAGAGAAGTGAAAGCCATTATGCGATACCCATGACCAATGATTGTTGACAGGGAGTTGAATCTGTCGTCCAGCCCTGTGGAGACTTGATGAACTGCAATAAATTGCTTGGTCATCCATAAAAAGGCATGAACGAATAGGTAAGCGCACGTTGTCCACAATGCTATTTATTGCAATAGTGAACAATGTTCAGCTCAAAATACTACCCTGAGGCACCCCATTTTCTTGAATAAAATCATTGGATAAGGTGTTATTCAACCTTACCCGGAAGCATCTATCAGACATAAAATTAGCTATTAAAACAGGGAGATTCCCCCGGAACTTCCAATTAAAAAGAGTTTTTTAAATGCCGTACCGCAATGTAGTATTGTACACCTTCTCCAAAACAAAGAAAATTAACAAAAGATGTTGTTTAAGAAGAAAGACAAGATGATCCACCATGTATTGGTTACAGCGAAAACCACATTGATTATTAGATAGGAGATTGCAGGATTCTAAATACCATATAAATGGTTTATTTAATTTCAGGATTCTAAATTGAGTAAATACTATGTAAATTGTTTATTTATAATTTTTTCCAGTATTTTGCATACACAGCTACAGTCGCCCCATGGTTTCTTTGGTGCTGGCTGACAGCTCAAAGCTGACTTCTGACAGTCAACATTTAGGTATATAACTAAATTTTGACTGTAAGAAGTGACAGCTGCTAAACACATGTTTTTGCAGATCATCTGGTTCGACGTAGGGATATGAAATTTGGTCTGGTAACTTTTTAAAGCTGTCAGTCAGAACCAAAGAAGACATGGGGCTACTGTAGTTAAGCCTATCGGTCTATAGCTAGTTGGCTCTAATTTATCTTTACCACTGTTGTATATAGGTATAACGGTTGCTTGCCTCCATAGTGTGGGGAACTGATGAGATTCCCAAACAGTATTGTAGAGGTCAAAAGGAGTGCCTATCCGGCAGGGGGCAGCTGACGCAACATCTCATAGGTAATGTCGTCAGGACTGGAAGCCATGCTGCCTGCCTGGGACAGGGTGGAGGTCAATTCATCTATAGTAAAGGGGTAGTTATACTCCTTCCCCCGACTATGACCAGAATCAATAGTAAGGCGCTCGATGTTCCACTCATGCACCGCAAACTCGTTAGAGTAGCTCGCAGTGCTAGAAATAGCGGCGAACATTGAGGCCAGTACATTGACAACCTCCACAGGGGTGGAGACAAGCGAACCGTTAGACATGAGGGCAGGGCATTGCAGTGTGACCTGTATCATCTAGGTATCAAGTTTATAACAACCTCCAGAGGTATTGCCCTGTATCATCTAGGTAACAAGTTTAAACAACCTCCAGAGGTATTGCCCTGTATCATCTAGGTATAAAGTTTAAACAACCTCCAGAGGTATTGCCCTGTATCATCTAGGTATCAAGTTTAAACAACCTACATCAAACCTTTTCAGAGACAGACATGGTGACAGAAAGAATGTAAAAGACAAATTTTACTTCTAGATTTCGAATCAGATTTTTTTAAATCCTCTAATCTTGAATATCCTTAAAGGATTTGATATATTCGAGTATTCAAACTGAGTGTAGGTTTAATCAACTCACAGTGCGAGTGCAGAGATTGCGTCACCAGGAGAATGGATCCACTCGGCACAGTGAGGTACGTAGTCCAGCCTCATCATGTTGATCATATCTAGCACACACACAAATAAACCAGACAATGTGTAACCAATAAAGAAAAACAACTGAATACAATTATTAACTAGTAGTTATGTTGTGGAATGATTCACAAACACACACAGCATACACTAGGTTGTTCGAAATAAAGAGGGTGGAGCCGATTTCAGATAATTTGTAGCTTTGAGTTGTGGTGGTATTCAGAAACATGTCTTATGATGTCAGAATTTGTTAAAAATGTATACAATATGTAATACATACGTAAATCAAAGCAAGGTAGGTCATCATCCTTGTTTTCCCAAATTATTTGAATTTACTACCATAAACATTTCAATAGCAATCAAGTTCTCCATTCCTTCCATGTAGACATGTTCATTGGTTGATATATTTGACTGCACGTTTAACATTTACTTGTGTACCTGGATCAACCATGGGTTTGTGTTAAGGCCCTGAATAAGTGCTGTCTCCATGCGATGCTTCGTTGTGCTGTGCGGACATGAGCTGTCTCCAAGAGTGGGCCGTGCCATTGCCCATAGCAATGTCTTTGATCAGCAGATAATGTTTGTAGAGAAACAAATTCTTCTTTTCCAAAATTATTATGACTAATTCAAGCAGGAAAGAAGTGGTGGCTGTAGAATGTTGTAGTGAAAATTATTTCAATAAACCTATTTAAATACAGAGTTGGAAAATTAAATGTCACAGAGATTGTTTAAACTGCGGAGATCATGTTCGATTTTTTGTCTTTACCTTACAGTTCCAAATCTAGTCCATTCAACTACAGTATCAAGAAGAAATGCAGCCGGAATGTTCGAGAAATGAGGGAGAATGTTAATCTGTTTGACATGGGTAATGAGCGCAAGTCACTAGACAAGTGTCCAGCTCCCTCTATGGTTAGTTAGTATGTTGGTTCATTTTTTAATAGGCAACATTTCTTAAATCATGTAGTTTCTGAATTTGGCAAAAAATATCTGCTCCTATAGTTGTTCTGGTATTAAGTATGATTTTCAAAAATTTGTATTTAGATTACTTGAAAAATACTTGGTCATTTTTACAAAAATAAAATAAAGAAATGCTTAGTTAGGCTCAACTATGGTATTTGATTCATCCATCTGTAAAATGTTAGGAAAGACAAGGTTTCTACATCTGCGGTTAGTAGTTTAATTAAATCTGTGGCCATGAGCTTGATTACGCATGTCAAAGTATAAACTGATAGTTGGACAGACTCAATAGTAGTTCATGTTGTTTTTACTCTACAAATAGTTCTTACTAAAGCCATTTCAATAGAGGCCTCTTTCACGTTGTCGCCATTGGTGAAAGGTTTCTTCTTGGACAGAATTTAGAGCAGCAGTAAACCACTTCACTAAAAGCCAAACTATCTGGGCAAAGGGCAGGTTCACAATGCTAACTATTTTAAACAAACGGTCGAGGTCAGAGTCTAGACTTGCACTTGTATATCTAGCATTTGTTTATAAGACAGACACATCACAACACACTGAGGGTCAGGTGAATGAACAATAATCAATGATTTGATCAGAGTTGATCTCCAATCAGTGTCTCAAACCACATTTTCAGTTGCACTATTAATAATTAGGGGGTGCTTGTTGATCAAATCTCTGCTCAAGCTAACCAGGCAATTCTCTCCCATCAATTCTTTGATTCACTGATCATCATGTTATAAGTTTTAATAACTGAGTTAGTTTTTGCATCCTTATTTAAGTGATTAATAAAAGTAAAGTTATTGTTATATATATATATATATATATATATATTTATGTAAAGTTATTGTTTTATATATACTTACATATATATATATATATATATTGAATATTACTTAATTTTAAGGATAGTAATGTCAATGGTGTCTTTAGATTTAAAAAATGTCAACAATACAATGAAATTATAGAGAGCAGTTATTCAAAGCAGCTACAGAAAAGAAATTAACTTTTCTTTAATCATTGAAAAATAAAATTTGAGATGAGGCTTACACTGAGTATACTTTACTCTGTATAACTTACTTAATAATAACACTATAAATTGTTTAAAACATTTGTCTCAAGGAATGTGCACAAAATTGTAATTTAGTGAAATGAATATATAAAATAATATCGGACTGCCAACCAGAGACAAAAGGTTTATAAATTATAACCAATTTTATCAATAATGTTAGGTCATTTTGCAATCATATTTTCCAACTACAGCACTATTTATAGTGTTGTCATGTTTGATTTACTTGATTATTTGTTCAAAATTATGGTCAAGTGATCAGAGATTTTGATTTCTAGTTAACTTTGTAGCAACCTAAATTTTTCTTTATCTATGATAAAACTTATTTGTAGCCAGTTGATCGAAGAATCAATATGATGTTTGTGAAACTACCAATTAAGACTGACTAAGATTATTTTTTTACTCTCAAAAATGGAGTGAAATAATTTTATATCTTTTTAGGTTAAAAAGACCCAAAGATAAACTTTTAACTGCTTAGTTCAACTAAGCAATCAAATAAAAACTAATGTGTGATCGACCAGTCGACCGATTTCAGACCCCTACATTAGACCATCCAGCCCCCGAAGACACGTTATGAAATGCGGCTAGCGGGCTCTGAGGGACTGTACGCCATAGTATGGCTGCCTCCAATACCACCTCATATGATAGTATGTAGGTAGCTATTTTGTGTACGCTATACAGTAGAACAATCATCTCTGTACCTACCAGTGACATTATTTTAGTTATTATTTTATTTTTGTCAAATAGTTCACACAATGTCATTTGAGGACCCCTGCCTTAGACCATGCAACCACCAATGTGGGTTTGAAACAACTTGAATTTTAAGTACTACTTAATTAATATATAATAATATTTAGCACCGCGTCTTACTACCCGTTCGGGTTATACGCTTTAAGTACTAATTACTCTAATGGATTAGGAATTGGTAAAGTTGAATTAGAGGAAGTCAACCCGCATTTGCGTGGAGGGAGAGTGGAAAACCATTTAGGAAAAACCACCCTCAGTTCACCTGACCGAGTTTCGAACCTCGATCTCCCCGTCCTCAGCAGTCGAGCTCTACACGACAAGCGCGTTAGCCAACTACGCCACCGAGGCGGGTACTAGTTAATTAATAAAATGATTAGGTTGAAATAAGTAGTTTTACTCAAGTTTAGAGACAGTCCTCCATACTAGATTATTATGATAGTTTTGATTGCTTGAAATCAGATAAAATGATGCACTAAGTAATTATTATTATTAGCACCGCGTCTTACTACCCGTTCGGGCTATACACACTTACGCTAATGTGTAATGATAGGGTGATTGTGAGATGAAATGAAGGACCTACAGTTTAACGTGGGATCTGAACCACCGTGGAGGCCTTGGCATTCCCCACATTCACAAGATGTCTTGTCAGAGGTGAAGGAAGGGTTTAATAATCAGATAAATCTGTGCCGGGACCGAGGATTAAACCCCGGCTGCACTAAGTAAATTTATTGAAGTTACTTAGTAGGTTTTGATCTAATTATAAAATGAACGTTGCAGTAGCTTAAACCCCCTTTTACAGAAATCCTTTGAGTGTACATTATACTCACCAAAGTTGACAACATCGAACACTTTTAGTGACTTATCACTTGAAATGGAGCAAAGAAGGGAGCCATTACTGTTTGCGGAAAGGTCCAGAATCGGGCCTAAGTGACTGCGGAAGTGTTTCACAAACTCGATGAGCTCCTCCATCTTCTTCCAGAACTTGATGTGGCCATCACAGCTACCTGTGATGATAAAATCAGTCCTGGCCACAAACAGAATCCACCCATGTAGTTTGTGATTGGGTATTTCAAGTGCACTTTTTTAAATACAGATTTAACATCGAGCTTACAAACTAATTGAACATAGAGCAGTTTGTTTCCAAGTACAAATCGCAAAGAAGAGCAGCATATGAGGGTAGAGGGGAGAAGAGAAGCAAGCGGAGATGTGAATAGGAGAAACCACCCTTTTGACTCTAAAGATATTGTTGTATTCATTTAAATATGTACAAAATAGTTAGTTATCTCAAGCTGTGGTGTACTTTGAGAGTGTGGGTGATTGAGTCAGCACTTCTTTAGACTCAGTTGTTGTCAGAATGTTTGTTCTTTATTCTTGTCCATGTCCGAGGAGGAAAATATTATTTGTGGAATGGGTTCTTTGCACCACATGCAGTAATAATAAGTAATCTGGAGTCTAGGATTGTGTGGAGGTCAAGTTAGTGGTGGAGGGAAGACGAAGATTGTTTCCCTCGCCTTGTATTATCTGATCTTATTTACTCTAGCTATTGCGTGTCTAGAGGCACGGTCCTGGCAGTATTGTAACCGTTACAATGTTTCCCTCACTTGTATTATCTGATCTTATTTACTCTAGCTATTGCGTGTCTAGAGGCACGGTCCTGGCAGTATTGTAACCGTTACAATGCCTACAGGAAAAAGAGATTGTTTGGTTCACCACTCCGGCCCCAGTTGACCTCATCTCAGCAAGGCTACACTCCACTAACACATCGCGGCACTGTCAATATTGAACTGACTAGAGGGGCCATGGTTCATTCCTCGCCACTAAGAGTGTGCCGCACCCAAGAAAAAAGAAGATGGATGATATGCGCGAACTGGATGCATATCATCGAGTGTTCAGAAACTATTAGAGCTATTGTTGGGCGCGCTTTAAAAAAATCGTAGGCTATTGTAGTATGTTCTGGAAGGTTGCTACCTCATACCCCTCTCCCCCTCGTATGGTTCCACGCGTTGAGAACACGTGGCTTTATTCGTCAGGTATATAATGGTCTCACTATGTAATGCCAGAACATATTACACTGCAATCACTAGGTGAGTGACCTTGGTCCTAGAACAGGTTTACGTCTGTACATCTAAAATTCCGTTTGGCTGTAATAATTCAAAGTTATCGTTCAGGATTTTATATTTGAAGCAATCATTTATTAACTGTACCTGATATCTTTTAATTTGCTTGTAGGCCATGGATAAGCTATATATCTTTGCATGTTTTGACCAAACCGTTTATCAAATGTTACTTTTTAGTCTTTTGAGATAACTCTTTTTAATTATTTAATATACTTTCTGTTTCATCCGCTTCACGGAGGGGCTTATATCTTGAGGTACCACCATCTTAGGCACATAATTTATTCTGGCAGCATCGTAACTTTGCTCTGCAAATGTTATGCATTTAAAGATTATATCTCTTGTTATTTATCAGAAGATAATTTATTATTGTTACTTTTTTTTTAAGTTTATACTATGTTGGTTAAATGTGTGGCCGAGAGTCGGCAGGTTTATTCCTTAATATGGCCGTTAATATTTAACGTTAATGCAGCCAATTAAGGTATGTGTTTCTAAATTAGATTCTTGTTGTTTGTTTCTATTATGCCCAATTACGGCTGGGGATAAATATGTTATTGGGAACTCGTTGTTTACTGTTTGAGAACCGTCGGAGGTGGCGAATAAATATCTTTTACATTACTAGTGCTTTTGACTATCAATTATTATTTTCATGGAATGCGTACGAAGGTCAATTTCAGATTGTATGATTTAGTTTAAGTCACCATTTAAGAGCACGGGGAGGCGTCCCACATGTTGCTTATATAATTGTTCAATCTTGATTGTTGTTTACGAATCCAGCACCTAACTCTATTCATGTCTCACTCGTTCATAGTGTTGTACTTGTTATGTTTTTTGAATACAATTAAAACTCTGATGTGAACAACCTGACTATCATTTATTGATGATAATCAGGGAGAGGGTTACAGTATAATTGTGCAAGGAAATTGACCTTAGCACGTACCAACACCATTAACATCAAGGAAACCAACAAAAACCAACAAACACATAGCTCGTATTGTACACTTTGCAGCTAGATTGTGGCTATGAGTTATTAATGAGTGACTACCACAAGCCTGTACTACTTACTTAGTGACCACTATATGGGTGATGACATCTCTGTGCATGTAGCTTCTCTCGTACGACTCCGCGCATGGCAAGTTCGCCAAGTACAATTGCTCATGTTTCAAGACTGTAACACATTAATAGCGTTATAGCACATGGATCAACAGCTACATATCATGGTTACAACGTTTGCTGCAGTAATGTTTGTATAGTCAAGTAACTTTTTATTGGACCTAAAATATTTTATTTTGAACCTATCTCACTTGGGGATTTTGGTAATGCTTTTATCTTTTAATTATTAATCCTAAACTTTAAATTAGATGTAGACTACAGAGTATTATATTTTATGTTATTAATGATTTATTTCTTAACAATAACATAGCTACATCCTACATTTCTTTATAATCTTAATTGATTGTTCACCTTAAGCATGGTAAAAAAGTGCATTCAAGACTAACAAACCTAATATAAATAAATACTTTCAGGATGATAGAAGATTGAAATTTTTCAGACAACCAATGGGATCACTCCAAATGATTATAAGAGTATGAACCATTTTGTTTAATAAGTGCGACCCTGGGACATATGGAAGGGAATATAGACAGAATAAAAACCTTTTGTGTGTGCTAGCAAATTTAAATTTGACAGTCGTTTAGGAGGACAACTCCAAATAACAAAACAAGTCTTAAAAATGGAGATATCTAAATGATAGAAAAATGAGCTTAAATATTTCAAAACTTATAGAAACAACTAATTCCCACTGTGGTAAAAAGTTTAAATGTATAAGTAAAGTAAAGGGACATGTCAAATTACTATAAGTCTGTACATTTTAAATTTTAAATGAGACCCCAGGAAATATGGTGAGGTTATGGGGGTTGTAAAAATAAAAACAACTTTTAGCTGTGATAGAATATTTAAATTTGGCAAGTAGGTAGAATGACCCTTCAAAATAACTAAATAAATCTTCATATTTGAAATTTATATGTGGGAGTTGAGGAAATGGTAGGGGAACGGGGTGGAATCATCATTTACAAAAACAAAAACAAAAACAAAAAAACATTCAACTACTTATCTGTGTGGTAGAGAGCTTAGTTAGATTCATTAGATTATTATAAATAAACAAAACAGTGTGAAAGTTTTAAATTTTAAATTTAAACTATGAGAAATGGGGGATAGGGAAGCTACAGCTAGAAATAACTTTTGAGATGAGGTTAGAAATTAAAATTTGAAAAACAAGTAGAAATAAAACTCCAGATATCTAAATGAATGTTATAATTTTAAAATTCTAAAAGTAGGTTGTATAACGTCCCTATTTATTTGGGTGCCCGGTAGCCAACCCTAACTACTATACTACTGGAGCACCCTAGGGTGTTACATGGTTGGGATGGATGGTTCGTGGGGAATGAGGCTAGCGAGTTAGTCCAAGAAGATATGTTTATTACTCCAGATAGATACTAAGCTACTACATAATATGTAGTAATTCCCCGTGACGAGGGAGCACGCGCGATAAAGGGACTCGTGAAACTACCTAGAGACCCGGGATCGACCCTCCGGCCAGGGTGAACCGCCAGATCACATGTTAAGTCGTCACTTCTCTAACGGCAACTCTACCACACATGCATCCAGCATGGCCTCCAACATTGAACAACATGAGTTCTTCTCACACACACACATGCTGATCTCGATTCACACCAGTCCAAAGGTCCATCGGTCGCACCGTGCTCGCTCGTCAACAGGATGAAGCTGTATGAGCTATACGAGCTATATGCTACTCTCAGCAGGAAGGCAACCCAACACACTTGACTTCCAAGGAAATGTACAAGCGTGGGTCAACCTCCCACCAGAATGAACCTTAAATAACTTAATTATGCTCTTACAGTCGATTGGTTAAAAACTTACAAAACTATTATAAACAACCTCTTCTCAGTGTGGTATAAAACTAAAATTCTGCACATAGGCAAAGATACCATTCCAAATAACTATAAAAAACCATACAATTTAATGTTTATAATGGGGGTTCAGGGGNGGGGGGGGGGGCGACTTATAGGAACAATTAAGTATGGTAGAAAGTCTAAGTTTTGCATGCTGGTAGAAGTACAGCTTCAGTTAACCAAATAAGTCTTATATTTTATATTTTGAAGTGGAAGTTATAGAAATGGGGAGGGGGAAGCTAACATTTTTCAAACCAGTGGATAAACTACTTTTATGTGTGGTTTAAAACTGTAATTCATCAAGCAGAGATAGGGAACACCCAAATTAACTATAAAGTCTGAACATTTTAAATTTCAAACTGAGACTACAGGAAATAGGAAGGGAGGGGTTGGGGGGATAGGGGTGTACTAGTAGGAGGTAGAAAATTTAAATTTGTCAGGAATGTAGAGAGATAACTTAAATAACCACAAATACATTTTAAATATTAGTTATTTCTAATAAGGCTGGTGATATAAGAGGTCTCAAATTTTTAAATAAAAGACTAAACTACTTCTCTAAGTGTTAGATGATTGACACAAGTCAGGCGGGTTTAAATACCAACTCAAAAAATATCAAGGCCTGAATTATTAAATTTTAAAATGATGGCTCGGAAAATAAGGAGGTATGGTCTCCTCAAAATATTTACAAAGCTATTTAAATGCAATATTTGTCGATATAAAAGCTTGAAATGTCGCCATGAAATTTAATAATTAAACATGTTTGAGTCGCTAGAAAGAGTTCACGTTAATTCATTAAAAAGTTTCCCATTGATTACTGCTATGCTCATGACAGATATTCAACAACTGTTGATATAACCAAGTGAAGGAAATTAAACTATATATTTCTATTGGAGCTATATTTATTTGTTTTGGCCAAAAAAAATTTTGATAAAAAACTGCAAAATCATTGGCGTTTTATCGCGTTTCCAAGACTCTTGAACAAATGTAATTTCAAAATTGAAGCCCAGGAAACGGTAGCGCTTAAAATGTATACAACCAAAATAGAACATTCTTTATGATGTGGTTAGGTTGACATTTGGTAGCCACGTAAAATAGCATATTTTAAAATTTCAAATTGGAACTGTGGTAGCTAAGGAGGATGAGGGGAACAGAGAGGTTTGGAAATGAGAATAATTTGCCATCTTTCCAAAGAAAATATACTTTTATGCATGGAAGAAAATTTAAATTTGCCAATTTTATAAAAGGACCATCCCACATAGCCATAAAAGTTAGAAAGATTGGAATTTGAAAATTTACTGCTAAGCTATTAAAACTCGGTATGTTCCAAATGCTAGTACACCTTATACTGATTAATTCAAACAAATATAAAAGCACGGTGTTAGCAAAAATAACAAAATAGAAAATGTTATTTATTTTGTGACAGAAAAAAAATCTACTTTCTAAAAGGCTCTTTTTTATAAAAATATGACATTTGGAACTATTAAATTTTGGAACAGCAAAGACACAGGTTGTTTATTTTACGAAGTTTATTGAGCAAATTAATAACTTTTGGTTGTCTATGTC